>JASSUY010033981.1:0-44519 GCA_032466535.1 Forpus xanthops
GCCCAGAGAAGCTGTGGCTGCCCCATCCCTGCAGTGCTCAAGGCCAGGTTGGACACAGGGGCTTGGAGCAATCTGCTCCAGTGGAAGGTGTCCTTGTCCGTGGCAGGGATTGGAGCTGGATGAGCTTTAAGTTCCCTTCAACACCAACCGTGCCATGATTCTATGTGCACAGGTGTTGAACACAGCCCCAAACCCATCCAGTGACAGCAGAAAAAGCCATTTGCATCCCTGGGATACATCCCTGCAAAGCTCATGTTCCCACAGCAGCCCCCCCAATGAAAACCCCACATGGGGGTGAGTGTTCAGCTCACAGCCCTGTGCCATGGGGGGCTCTGCTCACTGTGGGGGGAAAGGAGCTGCTGTCTCAGCCCCAGATGTACGTGCTGCAGCACCGTATGCTCACATCCATTATTCATGCTGCTCCCCCTAAGGCTATAAACCGTTCCTCTTTAAAAGTTTTTAAGTAAAACCAAGTCTCTAAACGAGTGACACGGGGTTAAACTATCTCTATTTCCCAGCAAAAGCCATTAAGTCATAACACATATATATATATATATGTATTCCCTCTGAATGATGGAGCTGGTGCTGCAGCTGGAGGCAGGGCTAAGGATGGAGAGACACAGGGGATTTATAGCCTCAAAGCCTCCACCAGTTGTTCCCAGCATTAGCTCCCTGTGCATTAGAAACCCATCCCCATTTCCATGGCAGGCACCGATTGTACTTTACAGTTATGAAGTTGTTTCCCCTTTCCTCCTCCCTCCCCTCCTCCTTCCCTACTATAATATTTAGTCTGCAGCTCTGCTTATTTACATACTTAATTTCAGTTCTGTTTGCAAACACAAATTAGTTTTGTGCAATTACTTTGTGCACGGACATGGAGTTTATCCGCTTCGGCGGTTTAACAGCACTGAAAGTGACTGCACAGGACCATATGGCTCTCTATATATAACTGCAATATTACCTGAGCATATTAGTTACATTAGAAGTACGTTGTAATGAATGCGGTTCAAAGAGGTTCAAAGAGAAAAAGGCAGGAGAAGAGGAAAAGGGGGAAGGAATAAAGGGAAAACCTGGGAAAAGGGTGCGGAAATGAAAGGAAAAAAGGTGGCAAAGGGAAGAAAAAAGGGTGGAAAAGCAACAAAAGCCATCGACAGAAAAAGAAACGATACGATAGGCAAAAAGGGAAGGAAAAGGAAAAATCCCACCAAGAAAAGCCAGGCAAAAAGTATTCCCGACACACGGGAGAACAGAGCTATGCACAGCATTGATTTCCTGACACAAGTGAAAAACAGCTCGGGTCAACTGAAATGCTTAGTTCAAGCAGAAAAGAAAGGGTTTGTCTCCTTGTCAGGGTCTCACTTGGGTGTTTAACCTCAACAGCAACAGTTTGGGTTATTCGTATAAGCAAAACTCACCTAAAAGCAATAAAACACCCAAATATTAAGGTGGAAAAATCAAACACGGGTTTCTAAATTGTGTTTTCCTTCCCCCTGCTTAAAGCTAGGGGCTTGACCCCAGTGCAGTGATGCTTCCAGTCCTCCCTTTGCTACGGAAAGGAATATGAGCATGGAAACCTCTTACGGGATGCAGCGGATGGAAGCATCCAGTGGTTCCTTCACATGGGGTATTGGGATGGGGTTTGCGATGATTTCCTCAATTTTTCCAGGGTTTCTTTATGGGATTCTTTGAAAGCCAAAGTGAATATCCTTGTTTTATTGGTTGGGAAGTGGGTTAAGCACATCTCGATCCCTAATGCCCTCCAAAAGCCACGTGATGCCGGTGACCTTGAGGATGGACTTTCACATCCCTGGAGCCACCAGGATGAACGGACCTGAGAAGCACTGAGATTTCCCATGGACAGCAGGGTCCACATCCCTGATTCCAAAGGAATGCCTGAGGGATGCTCTCCTGCCTTGCCCCTCCTTGTACCCCCTTTATCCCTATGGATTTGCAGAGCAGGTTGCAGCCCCTCTGCATCACAAAGAGGTGAGGAGATGGGGATAAGGGACCAGTTAACCCCGTGAGCATCCCAGTGTTGGTACCTCCCTGCACCACCTTTACCACAGCTCCATCTCCACGGCCCATTTAATCACTGGTCTTTCTGTACAAGCAGCCAAAGCCCCCACAAGTGCATCATATTCTATGGTCTGCTAGGAAGCAGTGTAAGAACACAAATTCATTTCACGTGCAGTGAACAGCCTCCGGATATAAAAACCTGCCAGCTTGGAGCCATGGGAGCCTCCGACCTACACACATAGCATCCTGGTCACCTTCTCCCAAGGCCCCTTTGGGTGCTGGAGCCTTTAAATCACATCAGAGCATCACCTATTCCCAGGAAGAGCACAGAAACCTCTTCCCCTGCTGCTTGTGATACAGTCTTTATTTATATCATACATTTCCCATCATTGAGAGCTCTACACAAATATTAATTACCAAGCCTTAGGTGGTAAATTATAAATATCCATTCTCTCAGGAGTAAAACCCCCCAACATTTAATAATAATAATAATACTAATAATAAAGATTGCACTGTGGCATAGAAAGCGCTACAGGAAGGAGAATTCCTTTGCTCCCGGGCTGCAAGAAAACACATTAAACCTCAGAATAGCACAGGAGACCCTAGAACAAAACACACTAGACCCCAGAAAGCAAAACAGAGAACGACTGAGGGTTAGGCCACTAAAGCTGAGTGGTGGACACACAGCCCCATAGGAAGAGCCTATTGACAGCTTTGCAAACCCAGAGATTTGATGCCTTGCAAATGATGGGGGGGGGGGGGGAATAAATCCTTGCAAACATCTGGCTTTGCAGCCCCTAAGCATCTCTCCTCTGCCTGGCCTTTAGCTAGCAGCTGGAAATGGGTACCTGGCGATAGCTCTGCTGATACCATCTCATAGGCAAAGCAGAGCAGCATCCCCTCGGCTTGTCTAACACTGATTATCCCCAGCAGGATTTCTGTGCTACACGAGGTGTCAGAGTCCCGACAACATGATGATGGACTCGCTGGCTACAAGGCCAGGTGGAATAAGGAAGCAGCTGCTTTTCAATGCTGCTTGGGAATCTCTTGTCCTTGCAAAGCACACTTCTGGGGGATACTTGACACTTGCTCCCCAACTAAAAACAGCCACAGTTGACAGCGAGGAGCACATGCAGTGGGCCATAAGGCCCTGCAGCAATAAGAGACCCAAGGCTGGTGCTGCCTGAGGTAGGCCCCAGGGATGATGCTGCTTCTGAAGGGTCCAAACACATCCAATGAGAAACTCAGCTCCAAATCCTTCTGGTTGCCCTGTCACAACAGTGCAGGACCCTAAATGTGGGATGGCTGAAGCCTACCCATAAGTGGATGCATCTATCTTCCATATCTTGCTGTGTAGCTAGATAAGATGTAGAATATATATCTTACATACATAAGATGTATATCTAAAGGATGTACGGTCACCAAGATAAGGAGGAAGAAGCAAAACTCCCTCCCCTCTATTTCTTTATCTCCAATGCGCATCAAGCCATACTGTCTCCATCAACCCCAAACACCTCAGCACTCCCTCCTATGTCTTTTCCAACACTCTCTGGGTTTCTCCCAGCCCTATAGCACCCCCACCAGCCACTGTTCACCTCCAAAACCCCCCAATAGGAGCAGTTGGCTGCAATTTGTGCTCTTTGCAGCCCTTTCCAAGCCCACTGAGCTTCAGTTCAAGCGCTCAAGTACATCACTTCCAAGCTGCGGATGGTCCAAATGGGGCAGATCATTTAGAACTTGGTCTTTTATCATTATCGTTCTTGTTGTTGTTATGATTATGGTTATTATATTATTATTATCACTGGTCTTAATCCTGATTTTCCTTGTTGCTGCCTGCTGGCCTTCCCTTTCTTGTATAACACAGAGCAATCACGGAAGAGGACAAAACCCCAGCTTCCCAAAGCGGAAGAAGCAGGCAATCAGAGTGAGTGGAAAGGCCATGCTGGGAAGTCAATGAAGATTGGAAAGAACATTTACAAACCTGGGACTCAGCAGGCCCAGGGTACTTTGCCTGCCTGTTGGAACAGTATGTGCTCCTCTTTCCCTTTGAGCGCAGCAAACAGCTGGTCTCTAAGGAGGGTACCTGAGGATAATGATGCTGGGATGAGCACTGCAGCAGCCTCCATGTGCTTTGACTGTGATTTCAGCCTGTGCAGCTCACTTTATACATGAGGGGGGCTTAATGATTTGCCTCTGCCCACTAGTTACCTTCATGCCAAAACCCAGCAGTGCTTCATGTCCCTTGAGCAGTTCTCCATCCCCATATAGGACTAATCTGCCCTGCAAGGAGGTTGAGCACAGCAGCCTCTTCACCTTCTCCTCCTGCTGCCCTCCTTTTTGCATGAAATACGAAGCAGAACTAGAGAGTGGCTCGGTTTGCCACCTCATTTCAAAGGCTGGTGCCTCCAGCTGCCTCCCCAAACCACCCCTGTAGAGGAAGGAGGCTGAATTTGGCCTTTGTTTAGCAAGAAAAAGCATGGTTCCTACAAAAAACCATGGGCAGGATTGTAAGAACTATTTACTGCTCAGTGCCCACTGGATTGATGCTGCAGCACTAGCAAGCATCCTCCCCAGCACACACATCCCATCCCCAAGGAATAGCCACACCTTCAGAGGAATGAAAGGGAGAGACACAAAGAGTGGGATAGGGGGGAAAACATCTCCAACTACAGAACTATTCCATACAAAAGGAAATCTCTCCTATACTCACACAAGGAACAAAAGTAACCATTCCCTCTCAGACACATCGGGGGTTTGACATTGAAACCCCCCCACACCTCGTCCCCCTTCTTCGCTTCAACATGATGCCTTTATGTAAGGAAAGCTTTTGTTTTCCTCATCCATAGCGGTCCTGCTTAGCTACACAACTCCAATGAAGAAGGCTAAACAGGCCATCCTATAGGCTATAATACATCAAGACTTACGGAGAGCATTAAAAGCACCTACACCCATAAGGGCTCTGCCCAGCCCTGATTCCCCCCATCACCCAATGCTAACCCCTCAATTCTCCTTCTCCAGCCCCAGCTGTGGTCGATGGGTCCAATTTCACAGCTGCTCGGTTCCAAATTGGACTTGCACTTCCCATCTGGACTCGGACTCCTGCATTTGTTTGCCATCAGCTTTAATTAGGAGAGCTTTCATTGCCTGACACATCCAAGCCTCTGCTCCAGCTCCTCCAAGGCCACCTTCCTCACCTGCTCCATCCTGAGCAGCCTGAAAGCTTGCAGTCGCTGCCTTGGAGCCATCTCCTGCCCTGCCAGCTAGGAAATGGCACGGTGGGAAGGCATAGACACCCATGCCCCATTGATGGGCACCTCAGCCAGGTCTCTGGGCTGAGCCCTGAAGCAGAACTGAGCTGGAGAAATCAAAGCTGATTCCAATCTTATTATCCAACACGGCCCTATCAGCTGAGACAGCGACATTTATCACATTAATAGGAATGATAGAAGAAAACTGGGATCCTGTCCAACAAGAGCACTTTATCACATGTTGCACTGTCTTACAAATCCAATTATCACCAGCTGAAGGTCTTAACGGCCCTCCAAGAGTGGCTCTGGAAATCTTAAAAGACTATAAAAGCACTTGGCCAGAGCCTGCAGTAGCACCTTTGCCAGGGCATGGGAGGAAGCATCACGTGCTTTTCAGGAGCCTAGAGAAGCTTTATCCCTTTAAAAGAGAAGGCCTGAAAACAGGGACAGTTTCCACTGGGAAGCATCCCATTGTGGCAGGGGGAAGTAGAAAGAAGGATGGATGAAGGAGAGCAAAGGAAGGAGGGTTGAAGGAAGGAGAAAGCTAGATGCAGCTATGTGCATGAGGAAGGGAAGGAAGCCACCAAGCAAGAGATGCCCTTCTTGTCTCTGGATGCTGCTCAAAACCTATAGGATTTGCCTATGCAAAGCAGGAGGTGCCACCCGAAGGAGAGGCAAGAGGAGTTTGCTCTTCTCCTTGGTGCTACAGACCAAGAAGAGTGGCAGAACAGGCACGATCTCAAAGGACTTTGCTGCTGTCTTGGCCTTTCCCTATGAAAACACTCAAGCAAAGCATTTCTCAGTTCTCACTGAATGAGGAACAGTCAATTTAGCATCAATTCCCATCTTTCCTTCAGCCGTCAGTTATTAAGGATTCATTCCAGCTTGATCCAAAATGATCCCCCCGTTTTCAATATTGCAAGAGAAGCAAAAGGCAACAGATTTTGCTTTCCCCTCCTTTGCTCTAATGATTGTACCTTAAATAATTCATCCACTCCTCTGACACATTCCCACCTTTCCCTCACCATTACCCAAGCAGGCTTCAGCAGTTCTCCTTCTGCCCCACTGCTCCTGGCCAGAGGACCAGGGGACGCAGCACAGCAGGACAGGCTTTCATCTCCTTCTACTCCACTGAGCATCTACAAACAACAGCTTCTTATTTTGGCCATCTCCATCCCTGTGTGATTCTCCTGAGGCATAAGACACCTCTGAGGGCCACCACGAGTGAAGCATCAAGGCACCATTTGTGTCTTTGAAAGCCTCCTTTGAACCTCCTCCCTGGGACGCTGGGACCAAACAAGCGTGATGATAGGAGTGAGAAAGACAAGGTGCAGGGCAGTGGAAAATTCAGGCCACAGGAGTGGGAAGCTGCTTCCCATCAGCTGGGAAGAACAAGTTTTCCTCTTTGTGCTTCCCTAATGCAGGGAACACTTGCTTAATATCACATGGGCTTCTAGGATGGGTGCAGGGAGCTTGGAGAGGGTTAGGAGCACCTCATGGGGATGAAGAAACAGGACGTGTGCCCTTTTTGGCTACTTTAGAGGGGTCCTAAGAGCTCTGCTGACAGCACCTTGGAAGTGTTCAAGGCCAGGTTGGATAGGGCTTGGAGCACCCTGCTCTAGTGGAAGGCATCCCTGCCCATGGCAGACGGCTGGAAGTGGATGAGCATTAAGGTCCCTTCCAACCCAAACCATTCTATGATTCCATGTCCTTCATCCTGTTGCCATCAATACGGGCGGATGGATGGGATAAAGCCAGAAAGCATGGCCTGATTTTGTTGGAGCAGAGGCTGGGGTGATACAAGCTACACCAGGCAGGGCTAAAGCATCACTTGGATCCTGCCATAGAGAGATGGTCCATCACCCAACCAGGAAATAGGGATGTATTCTAATGCAGGATAGCACAGCCCTTAATCAAACACAAAGCTCCTGGGCACAAGCACAACAGGTCCCTATAACCTGGATTCTTTCTGCCCACAGGAAACCCACTTTCCAGGCATAAAGCTGCCATAAACTGAGCTTTACCCAGCTGAAGCCTACAAAGAAAAAGCATCTTCTTCCTCACCTCATCCTGGCATAGCCACGATGAACCAACAACCCCCTAGACCTGAGGTGGGAATCTCACCGCAGTTCACCCTCCACATTTCCAGACATTGCTACTAAATAAAAGAACAACCAGACACATTGGGTGCCTGCAGCATTCCCCCCTTTGTGTGGCTGTTGGTACAAGAGGAATCTGCTTCTCCATACCTGGATGGCATTTCCCCTGCCGGGAAGCAAGGGGTCTCCATCGCACTGCTCGTAGCTCTTTAAAGTGATTTAATGCTTGTCATTCATTATTAACCATGGTTATTAGAAGGATGGCTATGAACACACAGAGAACAGGATCTTGTGAGGCTAGACATTGCACAAACACTGTGCAGAATGTAAAGGTCCCTTCTAGGAAAAGCCCTGCTCTGATAAAACAAGCACTTGCGGGAAATGTTTGGTAAGGAGAGACACACACACATGCATTTTATAATAACATGTCTGGCTTTTAATCCTTACCAATTTGATAGTCTTAGCTGGACTTGCCACACTCTGCTTACTCTGGGTGCTCCTCTAAGGGACATGAGCACCATTGCATGGGTGAAGGGAAACCAGATGCTCCCTGCCTCCGAGCATCCCCCACTAAAAGACTCCAGGTATAAATCAAAGTGAATTCAGTCAGTAGAGGGGAAGAAAAAGCAAACCACAGAGAACTGGGGATATGCAAAGCAATAAAGAGAGGTCTTAATAAGCATCGTAATAGAAATTTATATCAGGGTCAGCAAAATATTACAGATGGCAGCTTATGAGGCACTTGTAGTCAAAACAAAGGAAACGATCTTAAAACACTAGCTGAGATGATTAAGCATACAAAGAAATGAAGAGATCCAGCAGCAGGGGCACAAGCCAGCTCAGCATCCCACTGCTGGATGCCCCCCCTTATAAATCACTTGGGTGCCTTCCCACTTAAAGGCAAAAAGTGATCTTGAGGTTTGCGCAACAGAAAGGACCCTCTCCATGTGTGTACAGCAAAGGGATGGATGACAGCGAGGAGATGGCGGGGAGGGAAAAGGGGGAAAAGGGAAAAGAAACAGGCAGAAATAGTGGGATGAGATGCGCGCCAGGTATCCCACAGGAACAGCCTGCTTTGTCCTGGCATCCGTGCCCATGTCAAGAGCTTCCCAGCAATCCAGCTCACTTTTCTGCCCTGGGAGGGCTGAAGGACCCGGGAGCAGCTTGAGAAATGAGATCAAGCAGATGCTATTGAGCTTCCCCCCACTTCCTTAGGAGGTTGCCTCATTTTCCCTTGGTGAAATCCCATTTGTCACAACCGTGGGGGGAAAGAGAAGGAGGAAAATGAGAAGAAAAAGCCTAAAGCTCATTCACTGCATGTCTTTCAGCCTCGTCAGGTTTTTCTTGGCTTTGGAGATGGCAGAAGGTTGTTTGACACTGTTTTCAGCCCATCAAAGCACTTACAAGGTGGATTTGCCTCCGTTTCCACAGAGCCCTGCACCGTGATGCTGAAAGCTCTGCTAAGAGGAGCTGTCAGGGCACATTATCCAAGGGGCTGATGCCTATGGAGAAAGGAAGGTTGAGACTATGAGTGAGAATAAGGAGAGACAACCACTGAATGGGATGTGCATTAAAAGAGGGAAGGACCCTATCAAGAACTTGAAAATCCATTGGGTTTGGATGAATTGATGATGTATCAGCTTGGTGCAGGTTGAGCATAGGGATTTTTACCTGTGCTGCAACCACCATCCGGTGGCCTTGCCTCCTAAAAGATGGGATTTGTCTTTCCAACCAAGATGTCTAATAGCATGTTGCCTGTATCAATGGTCACGGTCTAAGGTCCTCCCCATAGCATGAGTCCTCTTGAACACCTGATGCAAGGTGGGATGATGCTCTCCACTGATCCCTGATTGGGCTCAGAGGAACTCCTCACTCATCACCAACCCATTTAGAGCACTTTGGTCAAATGAGTTTTGTCCTGAGCACACAGTTGCTCTGCTGCCAATGGAACAATCCTTTCCAAAAGGCACATTGCCTCCTTTGTGGTCTCCATCAGCAGCCTGCTACAGGAAAGCAGCAAGAACCAGAGCTGGTCCTTCATCTTTTGTGCTCTTATCCCTTGTACAGCAACGACCCCCCCAGCTACTGACCCTGAGATTGAATTCCAACACAGCGAACAAGAAGAGGCACAGATCTGGCCACCCTCTAAAGCAAAGCAATTATCACAGCATGCCCCTGCCTCTGCCCATGGACAACCACCAGGACGCAGCAAGAAGCCCCAAGTTCTATGGTGTGATTACAATCACTATTCTATTATAATCAGAATTCGATGATTACAAAAATAACCAACTTTTAGGGAACTTTGATCCAAACCCCCATTGCTGAAAAACCAGTTTGTGGCTTGAAAAGGATTTCACAGCCCTTTTGCATTTAAGCAGTAGAGGTACTAGTGGGTGGTCTCATTCCCTGTATGAAGTGCCAAACTCCCCCCCAAACAGAGTCACGGAGTGAGACAGAAGTGATCAGAAGGAAGTACAGCAGTTTGCAAGGTAGAAAAGCAGCAGCACATTACCAGGACAGGAGAAGGAGGAAGAGGACAGGAGGTGTATCCAGGGCTCAGCTCAATCCTACAAGTCACCGTGTCTTCCCTCTGAGGCCCCTGTTATACCTGGGCTCATTTTAGACAGGTATGAGGATCAGCAGCAATTGAAAGTCTGGAGTCTTTAATGCCTGCAGCCTTAGCTTTCTGCTGTCAGCACTCAGAGGAGCTCTGAAAACCCTGCTCCAAATCACTGAAGGTCTCTCTAATTGGCACAGTGCTATATGAGAAGAGAAAGGCCCAGGGTAGGTATAAGACAGCCAGGTTGGGTACCAGAAGTTAAGAGCACGGCAACACTAAGCCCTATCCCTGCAATCAATAAGGTGTGTTAGTTCGTTAAGGATACCCCAACTAATTGGGATGAGAGGTTTTCCACAGCTGCATCAGGACCCTGTAGATACAAACGAAGCTCAGTGCTGGGCAGCACCTCTCATATATAATATCACAGAACTATGGAATGGTTTGGGTTGGACATCCAGATCCCAGATCTGAGCAGCCCAGAGCTATGTTGTGCTCCCAGTGCAAGGAGAAGGCTTAAAGAAGGTAAGCAGGGCACAGATCAAAGGCTGTTTGGTGAGCAAACACAACCCTTCCCAGTGAATACTGCCCAAAAGAGTCATTGACCCATTGCTTCTGCATCCATCCATGCCACAAAGCTTCCTAAGAGGCAGCAGGAACTGGAAAATCTCTTTTGACAAGGAGAAAGGTGATATTATTGGCATTATGGAGTGATTGGAATGCCTGGCCTGTCTAAGTCTGCTATAATCCATATGGTTCCCTACTTCTAGAGCTGTTGAACTCAGATTCATATGGATCGCTACCGAGCTCAAGCAGGCACAACCCACAAAGGGAAACTACAGCCCAGGATGAATTTCTCCACAAGTGCCATGCTGGAAACAAAGGGAAAGATGAACAGCTCAGTCCTGAGGAGCTTCATTTGGGGAGATAATATATTAGAGCTTGGAGGCAAGCAGGAGTGAAACATCAGCGTCTAAAGACCATCAGTGGTGATTGTCTAAACAAAGGAGTATTGCTCTCCTCCATGCAGGCTCACTGTACTTGGCTGAGCATCCTTCATAGGAAAATACCACAGACGTGAGGACTGGGGACAGCATTACACTGACAATGTAAACACATTAAGAAAGCAAAGAGTTACAAGCTCAGATGCTGAGTGTCAGAATCACGTCCAACCTATTTAGCAAATAACGTGGAAAGAAGACATGATGGATAAAGAGGGAATTAATGACTGAACCAGTGCTCAGTGATTATCAAGAAACTAGTGATGAGGACCTGATTACATTCACAACGGATAATAAAGGCTTGCCCCAATCAGTAATATATATACTCAGTGCTTCAAAAGGACTCATTGCCAACGCCAGGGAAAATTATGGGAGAAATTGGCTGGAAGGAAAAATGTCAACAGAGAAATGTGGGCTCATAACACAAAACTTATTAGAGAGCCAAAAAGTCAGGGCACCACAATGCAGAAAAGACAATTTTGGCTAAAAGCCCTATTCTTATTGCTAAAGCAGCAATCAAGCATAACACAAAACTAAAAGGAGAAGGAGACAGCAATCACTGTTCATTAGAAGTTATGAAGTGCACTGATAAGGAAAGCTGCAAACACCACGGGGGAGGCAATCGCTGCCTGGTGCTGAAATCACCATGGAGGTGATTTAAGCAGTGCTACCCAAGGGAAGCTCATGTCTCACCTCAAGGTTTCTCTTGGTTAAAGGCATCACCAGAAATAAAGCAGCTTCGAGACCACTGTAGACCCCCTGCAACCCCTTCCATGCCATGTCACCCCTCTGCAGCAATGGGTACAATGAAAGCTCCCATCCCTGGGCTTGGTGCATGCTTCAAGCAATGACTTGCTGCCACCAATGGAGCTGCACCCTTCCGCAAGTCCAGCACCCTCATCAACGGGGCTAGAGCCAACTCACGTCGCAACAAACACATTCCCAACCATCGCCAACAGTTTGGGCCCAAATCCCCGGATCTTGCCTCAGATTTTGACCCCAAACTCAGGTTTTGGGTCTTATGTCTCTGGATTCATGCCCAGAACCCTTCTTTCAAATGTTGATTTAAGCCTTTTCCTGTGCCAGGACTGAATTTATCACTAACTGCAACTCATTTTGGCTGACGCAAACACTACAGTGTTAATACTGGGAAAGAAGGGGCTGCCCATTATATTTCGCCTTCAGAACTCCGAATCCCAGCTCAGTTTTAGCTCAGGTAATTACAGTCCATCTCCCCAGATGCTCAAGCAGAGGAAGATCCGTTCCTCCCACCATCCCTGAGCAGCTGAGCTGGAAAACTGCACAGACAAACAGATGTGCCAGGCATTGGTATTATTGTAACATCTTTGGAGCAATTTGGATCCCCAGAATGGTGGTAAAGAGATACTGTATGGCAAATAAATTAAAGCATTTGGCCATAAAGTCCATAACAGACAGAAAGGAAGAAGCACAGCCACTGGAGGAGCAAGAGGATGGTATATGAGGTTAAAGACAGACGGAAAGTCAAAGAAGGGGAAAGGAATCCTAAAACACAATATACATTAAAGAAGCAGCAAAGATGCTCTTTCTGGGGTTTGTGGCTACAGCTCGAACAAAAGGGAAGCCCACTTGTGGCAGAGCACGGAGGCGAGAGGTTAAACCCTTCTCAACACCTAAGTGGAATATAGAGGAGGAGAAGAGGGAGAAGAGATGCTCAGCTCCCTGCCCTGCTCACACATCCCTGCTCAGCTGGAGCACGAGGCCCAGGTAGATCCATCACTCACAAAACTGGGACTATTTGCACCCAAATAGGGGTGGCATGGCTTAAACCCTGGTTATATGAAGGCAGATGGAGAAAGAGAGAAGGAGATGGAAAGGGAGGGGGGAAGGAGGGAGATCCATCCATGTGCCAGGTGCCAACAAGGGGGAAGGAAGAGAAAAAGAGAAATCAAGCGTGGAAAATAAAAGAAAATGCAGTCGGAGATATAAAGGCTGTCAAATTGGCTGCAAACAGTAACAAAAGCAAAGGAGAGATAGTTTTCTCTTTAACAAATGCTTTGATCATCTGTAGTTGATATAATTACTATATAAAGCTACAGCAAGACAGAAATAAGATACATTTATCTCAGCAGAGCAAAGAGAACCTTTCTGATCGCTTCCTTTCTTCCCAAGTTGTAACAAACACATGCCAGGCTGAAAGGTCCAACAGCTAAGATTTGCTGGTCCCCCTCTATGGGATGTAGGACCTGAGCCTGATTCCTTGGGTTTGGCCCCTGGGAGCCACCACTGCTCCTGCAGCCCATGACTGAAGCCGATACCCATGGAAATGAGAGATGGTGAAGGGTTTAAGGTAAGTGGTGCTGTGCACACCCAGCAACCAAGACCCGACCTTGCCATCATCTTGCAAAGAGGACAAAAGAAGCTTCCATTGCAAACCCAGACCCTCTTTTTGATGCCATGACCGCTCCACAGCTTGAACCACACGTGTTTCATCTCCTCCCTCCTGCTACACCTCACTGCATCCCTCTCGCATGTAACTAACTGCTTCATCACACAGCAGGGCTGATCACAATCCCAGCACCAAGAAACAGTGCCCTACCCCAAGTAGTGAGGGAAGGCAGATTCCATACCAGGCATCCTCATTTTCAGATCACACCACGCCAAAAGGTCTGATTCTGTAGTTTCAAACATCACATTCAACCACTCTTCTTTGTATCAGTGTCACTGGGTAATGTTAAGGGGAGGAAAAAAAGCCACAACAAGCAATTTCTATGAAGTAGCTCCCTTTTGACACACTGACATTGCTCAGTGGAAATACAGCTCAGTCAAAACCAACCCTGCCAAACCCCAGCAGCTCTCATTGCCACCATTACCATGTGCTGGGCTCTGTCCCTGCTTTGCCGACAGCCAGTCTAGCATCAATACAGAGAAAGAAGGCACTATAATGCCACTGGGGGCATCAGTGTGGGGCATGGGGGACAGGAATGATATTGAATCATGGAATAGCTTGGGTTGGAAGCGACCCCAAAGGGACTGAGTGTTTGGTGGGAGCAGGGATAGAGCAAGCATGAGTGTGCACAAAGCAAGCTGAGTGATGCCATGCCCAGGGGAAGCAAGCACGCATCAGCAGTTCCTATAGCCCAGCAGGAAGTTCTACAAGATGCCTTGGAGCAGGAGAACTAAGACATGCCCATAAGGATGACAGAGCACAGAGACCACTAGTAACTGGGGAGGAACCAGGGCTAAATGCACTGAGAGCACATGCGTGTCCCTGCATGCACACAGCCCGGCTTGCAAAGGGGCACGGGGCTCCTCTCTCATCCTCCATGCAAAGCTCTGATTTATTTAGACTGGAACAATTTGTTGGTGGCTGTAATTTTAACTACCTCCGTGCTGAGGAGCCAATCAGGGGCTCTGCTCATCGAGGCTTTTATGAGTTCCCATAAAAGCAGCAAAATGAAAACTCAGGGGCCCTTAAAATATACTCCACGGGTTTGTGCAGTGCAATTGGAGGCTTTTATGACTCCTGTCAGGGCTTTTATGACCCTGTAAAACTGTGCAGCAGCCTAGCCTGCGATGAAAAGTGACCTCAGGTGTCTTAAAAGCCTAAATGGTCCTGTACATTTACAAGACCTGTTGGTACAATGCAGGGAAGCCCTTAGGGGATGTCACCCCAACTCTGCATTGCCACCACCGGTGCTGCTGAGGAGGACAGGGACACAGGGTAGCACCGCAGACCCTTATCACCTCCCTGAAATGACAAATAACACAGTTTTGCTGGAATAGCAGGAAAAATCCTCCACTGCCCTCCTGTCAAAGGCAGGGCAGAGACCAGGGGAGATGCGCTGCTAAGCAATGAGCTCCCTGCCTCTGCAAAACATGATTTGCAAGCAGGCAGGATGCAAACTTAGCCTATCTCCAGAATAAGTGAGTTTGATGGCATCACTCTCTCATTTCCCAACACAAACAGCACTTGATTTAGCAGAAGCAGCAGGGTTTTGTTTCCCCCCCTCCCTTAAATGAAGCCAAGGCTGTAAGATTAGGGATGCTGCAGGAAAGCAAAGAGAAAACCCATCAGGCTGGATGTGACAAAGAGGCATTAATAAACAGCACAAGGTACAATATGCCACGCAGAAATAGGAGAAAGGAATGAAGAGCGGAAAGGATAATACAGATTTGGTGCTACGAGCCAGGGCACAAGCACATAGGGTCACTAAGGCACAGAATTAGAGCAAATGGTGCAAATAAAGCCGGTAGCACATTGCAGAGGGCATTAACTAAACACACACTTGATGCCATAAAACACTAAGCCATCTTCCTATGCTCTCTTGAGCAAGAAAATACACCCCAGCCTCTTAATACAAGAAGAGTTGCTTCATGCATGAGGAAAATGCTAGTATATCACAAAGAGAACTTCCCGTCTCCTACATGGCACTTCTAAAGAGCTGCTTCATAGCCCTGTGATGATAGCCCAGCCCCAGTGGGGTCAGCCCTTCGGCTTTGTCATCCAGCAGGAATGTGGCATACACACCACTATGTGTATCAGCTTCTCCCCTGGATGATGGGGGGACCTGCAAAGCTAACATCCCTCCCCTCGGATTTTGCTTTTTGAATGCGAAGCTTTGAATTCAGAACTCAGCTCCTTATAAATATCACCCATCCAAAACCCCACAACCTTTGGTTCCATTTCAGATGATGCTCTTACTGCCTTCCTCCATGGCTTCAGCAGCTTTGACGTGGCGCAGGAAGACCCACAGAGGTCTTCATTCCACTAAACATGGGTCCAAATGGAAATGCCAATAGATCAGTAACACGCCAGACTTATCAAAACACTGCAATATGCCTCCAAGTGTTCCTACGCAACTTCACACACCTAGCAGAGAGCAAACCCCATGGCAAAGCTGGTATTCAGTATCTAAGTGGCTGGTGACATTCAGGGCCAACACAGGGAAAACCAGGGGAAAGTGAAAAAGGAGGGATTGTCTTTATTTTTCTTCCCTTCTCCCCACTCCTTTTATTTCTGGAAGGGAGCATGAATGTGGAAAATAGCCTATTGAGCCCACTTCCCCGCCTCAGAGGAGCTGCAAATGTGATCCTTTGCTAGCTCAGACAAAATCGGCCATGCTACATTAGGCTTGATAGCAAATTTGCTACTTGCAAGCTTTTATCAAAACTGTGTATCTAAAAATCCTCATAATCCAAAGCTTTCGGTTGGCCTTTCGGGGGCTTCCTCCCACCCTTCCGCATCCTTCTTCCCGTCGGGCACATGGGGCTCTACTCGGAACCAATCCCCAATTTGGAGCTCAGCGTTTTTAGCCAAGCAAGAAAACAAGAGCGTAGCAGAAAGGGAGAGAAGAAATCAACCACATCTTGATGGCTGGGATTTGTTCTGGTGTATGAAAGACCCAACGAGGCCCCAGTGCTTCTTCCATCCCGCACGCGACCTATTTCCAAGCCTTACAAGTTCATTTCTGACTGAACAAGCCATCTACAGTCAGTGGAACAAATAGAACATGGGCTCTACAGCCACGTTCCCCAGAGGATGTTAAGGTGCAAGGGCTGGTCAAAGATATTTGCTTCCCTTGAAATTGCTTATACAGAAAAGTCTTTCTGCTCAGCCGGTGCCTGATGTTTGACAAAGCCTCTGTATATAGCAGAGCCCCAGTCTCATGGGGCTGCTGTAACAGCCAGTCCCTTCTACCCAAGCTCTTATTTTAATGAAATACATAGAGATTTAATATCTTTGAAATCTCTTCCCTTCTGTCAAATTGGGTAGAAATTGGCCAGGAATTGGCCAAAGGGCTCAGAAACTACAGAGAGGAAGGAATGGGAAGGGCAGACAGACAGGGACCGCGTGATTGCAGCGACTCCTCTCTGGAAGCATCCAAACTAAAAATCAATATCTTTTGCTTTTGTCTCTATGCTTTTCTTTCTTCTTTTCTTCTTTTTTTTGGTTTTATGAAGGTGTTTTTTGACGAAGATTTGCCCTTCAAGAAAGGAAATATGCTCCCATGGAAAACTTTCTATGCCATGTGCGTGATGGGAAGCTGTCAGGCAGCATCACTTGGAGCGGCAGAACAAGCTTTGAAAGGGGAATGTTGTCACTCACTCCTTTCCCTCCCCAATGCACAACACCTTGGGCTTCTCTGAGTCCCACAACGTCAGACACTATAAGACTAAAGCAGAGAAGGTTTTGGCCCTAAAGCAAAGTGTGGAGAGCCATGTATGGTGTAGGACACCACAACCAGTAGAGAAGATCAGCTCCATGCCTTGGCTCTGGCTGAGGTGGAGTTAATCTTCCCCACAGCAGCCCTCATAATGCTTTTGGGAAGCTTTGTGTTTTGCCTACTATTGAGTAGTGCTCTTACAGCATCAAGGCTGACTCCAGCACACTCCTCGTCCGTATACCACAGGAGCGAGCAAGGTCTTGGGATGGGAGACAGCAGGACAGCTCACCCATCCTCACCAAAGGAATATTCCATACCATAGAACGTCTGCTCAGTTATAAAGAGAAAGCAGGAGGAGAGACAGAATTCCTTATGAATGATTTGTGTATTCTGGAGCAACCACTACATATCAAGCCCTACTTCCTGGGAATTGTCTGGACAATGCACACCGATAGGAGAATCAAATCTTATGTTTTCCTTTATTTAACACATGACTTCTGCTTTATTAAACTACCTTTTGCTTGACCAAGGAGGGTTTTCTTCATATCATATTATCCCCCCTCCTTATCGTGCTGAGGAAAGGAGTGACAGAATGGCGAGGTGAACATCCAGAGCCTAGGCCAGGCCAACCCATCCCAGTGCTTTTTGGCACCTCACCAGAAGGAATTTGAGATAAGGATTGGGAGAGGTGAAGGGCAAAACGCAGACTGGAATGACCATGGGGAATTTCTGTTGTAACTGTGGTGAAAGAGGGGAGGTTGAGATGGGATCTTAGGCAGCTCTTCCCTGTGAGGGTGCTGAGGTGCTGGCACAGGGTGCCCAGAGAAGCTGTGGCTGCCTCATCCCTGACAATGCTTAAGGCCAGGTTGGACACAGGAGCTTTGAGCAACGTGCTCTAGTGGAAGGTGTCCCTGCATGTGGCTTTAAGGATGAGCTTTAAGGACCCTTCCAACCCAAACCATAAAGGGATGAGGGGTGGGATGTTCAATTTGTCCACTTTTCTTTGGTGTTATGATGATGTTGCTTTGATTTTGGCCAAGGGAATTCTTTATTTTTGTGGGTAACAGTAAAAAGTGCACAACAAATGTGCATTTGAATGATAAGGCTTATGTATGTGATTCACAGTGGGTGGAACGCATTGGGTTTGTGTGGCAAGGGTTTGGTATCATACACACTGAAGCAGGACCCTGGAAGGAATTGTGGCCCAGCAGAGGGAGAAGTCCACTCTGGAGAATGTTTTCTGGCAGGACTTGTGACTCCATGGGGGACCCACACTGGATCTCTGTTCCTGAAGGATGCACTCCATGGAAGGGACCCAGGCTGGAGAAGGGGAGGAGTGTGAGGAATCCAACTCATGAAGAGGAAGGAGCGGCAGAGACAATGTGTGACCAGAACTCCTATTCCCTGTCCCCATGTGCTGCTGTGGGAGAGGAGATAGGGCACTTGGGAGTGAAGCTGAGCCTGGGAAGCAGGGAGGAATGGGACAATGATTCTGAAATTTGGTTTTATTTCTCTTTATCCTTTTGGATTTGATTGGCAATAAATTAATTGCACCAAATCAGGTCTGTTTTGTCCATGATGGTAAGTGGTGAGTGATCTCTCCCCATCCTTATCTCAACCCATGAGCCTTTCGTTATGTTTTCTTCCGCCTCTCCAGATGAAGAAGGTAGTGATGGAGTGGCTTTGGTGTACGACCAGCCAGGGTCAACCCACTACACCCCATGAACTGCAATAAGACACTTCCCCTCCCCACACCGCTCTATAAAACACTCAGTGCAAAAGCTCATTCAGCCTCAAAACCCAAGAGAAACATGAGAAAAACCTTTGTGGAGCCATTGAAACTGCTGCTCCAGATTCGTTCCCAACTGCACCATGAGCTACACTGACCAGCTTTATGTTTCTGGAGTGAATCCTATTACCCAGCAACTGCCAGAGCCAGTTGGGAGCTGAAGGGTTTCCTTGAATTCTATTAGAGGGATAATCTCCACACCCTGGCTCAGGAAGCAAGGGGGGGTCTTAACTCCATTACCAAAGTTGATAGAGCAGATGGATGTAAAGCTGTCCAGGACAATGGATGCTCTGTAGAAGTCCATGAGCTAAGCAGAGCAAACACGGAGGAAACCATCTGAGATTGCTGCGTGGGACTGCTGAAATGCAAAGGACTCTGCTTAATTCCTAATGGAAGTTTGTTCAAGCTTTAGCAAAGGACAAAGCCTTCCTCTCTGCAAGGAGCTTGATGCTCTTGCCAAGTACAACAATCTCTGGATTTTGCAGCTTGCCCGGTTCCAGCAGGCCAAATCCTCAAATAAGACTTAAAAGATATTCTCCAAGGCTGCTGGGCTCGGAACACGGGAAGCTGCTGTCAGAGCTTGCTATAAGGATGCTTGCACAGGTTTCCTATGTGAGGGGTAGGCAGCTCTTTGGCAGGCTGTCCTGAAATGAAGCTTTCAAAGGGTGGCTAATGAGATTCCTTCCTCTCCTTTCAGCCCCTTCACAAATGCCTGATGGAAGGTGAGACCTTGCGGACTCCAGCGTTTCTTTGGATTCCCCTTACAATATACAGAGGGAGAGGTCCTGAGGAGCTCTTTATTCCGCTGCAAGGTTTGATTCCGGCATCCCAATGCCTCCGTCTGCCCACCCCGATGCTCTCCTCAGCACAGAAATGGCAAAGCTGCCAGTATCAACTTTCACTTCCCAAATCAATAACGAAGCATGGAGCTGTCTAGTTTCTCCCAGACAAGCCACCGACATGAGGTTTTTTGCCACATTAACCATCTTATTCCTCCGCTGACGGATTAGTTACTATGCAGGAATGTGTGTACCTCCATTAGGAAAGGCAAGCGACGATAGAAGCGTGTGTTTCTCCGGGTTAATCTTGCATTTTGACATTGCTATTTATAAAACCAACAAAGAAACAATCTGCAGACACGCCACATCCTGCTGGGAAAGGCAAAGGCATGCAATTCCCAAACTCCATAGGGAAAGAGACTCACCCCAAAACACGTTTCATAGAATCCAAGAGTGGTTTGGGTTGGAAAGGACCTTAAGATCATCCCAGTCCAACCCCTGCCATGGGCAGGGACACCTTCCACTAGACCAGGTTCCCTTGCACCATCCCTCTTGGCTGCTCAGCAATGCATATCAGGTTGGTACCTCATGCCCTGCCACATCCCTAGCAAGGCTTTGGTCACAGCCACGTTCTTCCTCCGGCACCACTGATTCCCTTCAAGCACAGCAACCAGATAAGACCTTTATCAGCTATTTCTATTCTGCAACAGGGAGAACACAGGGGGAAATTCAAAGAGGTTGGAGTCGGACTTCATCAAAAGGGCTGATTACCTGCTTCATGAACCGGAGCAAACCACAGTAGCTCCCTCAGCCTCTCTGTTTTCCCCAAGTTGGCTTAGAGGAGGGATGCTCGAACAGGGAGAGAGCTGCCCTGTTTCCTTTTCCCCCTTCCCCAGCCAAGTGACATCTCTTATTAGTCCTTCGGAGGCCCCCCAGACCTGTGGCTCCCTGCCTGGTTGTCCTCAGTACAATGTGCAAAGCATCTCTGCTGAGCTAAAATTCCTTCAGGGAAATCCTTAGGGATCAGAAGGCTTGAGAACCACCCTGCTGCATAGCAAGCATTTCCCAAGAGAGCTATTTCCTCTCCCTGCTGCCCTGCTTTGCACACGTCGAAGGGAGCAGGGAACGTGGTGTGGCTCAGACCTGAGTGTCACGTCTGAGTCTCGCTTAAAAATGGATGTTTTCTTCTATTTCCCTGAGGAGAAAGGAGCTCACACCTGCACAGACACACATACACACACACACACAATCAATAAGTCATTGGGGCTCAGGGAACAGCTCTTTTAATTACAACTCTCCTCCTGGACGCAGGGCAGGGTTTGCAGGCTGGCAAGATGCTGCTGCACATGGGGAAGAACAGTCCCAAGGGGTGCATGAACACAAGGGTGACCAGAAGGGATGCTGGAGGGAGAGGGTTAAAAATCACCCAATTCCCCATATAGGGATTGCCCGGATCAGATCCTGCACCCAGCAAACGCAGCTGATGCCTCTCCTTACCTCGGTGTGAACCTCAAGCTAGACAGCACCACGCTTGCTATTTATCATAAAGGGACTTAATCCAAAGAACCTTTTGCTGCTGGCTTGATCCATCGCATTTGTCTGCTGATCTCTCCCCATCTCATCTCGCATTCAGCACAGCCTCCCCTGAGCTGCAGCTGGTTTGTGAGCAGCAGGCATAAATCCTGATTTAATACCTGGGAATGGGGGGCAGCACCCTTTTGTAGGGAGCAACAGCCAGAGAGATTCCTTTGCAAGGATGCTGCCAGTCCCATTGCGATGCAGATCCCACCAGAAACATCACTAGAAGAAAGGCTATGTCTTCACCCTATGTCTCCCCTGGATTCAGCCAGCTCCCCCATCCCTCCTCCTTCTTCACCCACTCCTTCTTTAACTCTCTTTCCAAGTGCTGAGTTACTATCAAGGAAGGTTTAATAGGATCCGGGATTTTAAAGCCACCGGCAACACAGTCTGGGCCTTTTATGGTTAGTAATGAATAAAAGAACCCAAATCACTTTTTTCCCCCTCCCTTCCCCCCTTCTCTCTTAACAGTCTCTGCCTACAAATTAAAGTCATTGTGCTCCTCTCTGTCGCACTCCTTTTGTCTTCCTCTAACACCACCCAGCCCATGCAGCACGAGCCCAAGATGTGCTGCACCCTGCATCCCTTGCCCCTTGCCTTTCATTGGGCAACACCGACCCTTTTTTCCTCTCTGTTTGCTCTAATTTTTACACCACCTTTCCTCCTTCCCCCTTTTTCCTCCCTTTCTTACCCCCAAATTATCCTGCGGGTAATGACATTTCGGAGCCATGCTGCAGAATGAAGCCCTTGACTCCTTCCCGTAGGGCTGGCAAGCAGCCCTTCGCTCTACAAAAAGCCAAAATTGCTACTATCTTGTCACCCATGCTGGTTATTTTTAGCACCCTTTCCCTTAAAGCACCAGCTCCCTGAATCATGTGATGGCACCAGGAATCTTCTCTCCCATCTAAAAAAGTTCCATGCCCTCACAGCTGCCGAGAAGTGCTGGGAAATATGAGTCAGGCTTTCAAAAGCACGCAGCCAGGCTGAGCTTAAGTGCGTCTTGCTGAAGCCATAACTCAGAGGGGCATCTAACCCTGCTTATTAAACACTCCTAATTCAATGCTGGGGAGAATCAGCCATCCCAATGCCATCAAGTGGCTTCAGAAGTCTCCCTTGATTGAGACAGCACTGAAGAGCTTCATATCCTTTGGGTGAAGCACTGGCTCCGTTGGATGTTTTTTTCATTAGCTTCCCCCTAAATAAGATTTCAAGACTTGGCATTTACCACCGGAGCAGAATGAAGAAATCAACGGGAAGACAAACCCTTTTGGTAACCACAAGTGGGTCTCAAGGCAAAACGCACTCTCTTATCTTCACATTTATCTTTAGCCCATTGATAAAGCGCTATCGATGTCCGGCAGCTATCTGATAGCACGCTAACAGCTCTATTTGTAGCTTGCAATGAGATAGCCCTGCTCTCTCCCTGCCTCACTGGCAGATTTTGTATGACAGGAGCATTACACGACCTTTTCTTCCACTTTTTCCCCCACCCTGGACTTGTTGTGCATGCAGAAATGCTCTAACCTCAGCGAGCCCTAATAGCACCTGGATCCTGGTTAACTGGGAATTTTAGCCTTATAATACATAAGCCAACAAGGAAAAGGACGAGAAGAGGATAAAGTTGAACCTCCTGATCTCCATCTCATCTCCCTACAAGTTCCTGTCCTCATATTTATCCTTCTCACATGTGCTTAGAATTTTTCCTCTGTAAAGCACAAGGAGATGGGCTGAATGACACAGGATATACAAGTACACAGTTTACTCTACTACTGTTATTCATTATTAATAACAATAATGCTAACTCTGCCCTTGTGAGCACCTCCAGGAGGGAAATAGCGTTTGCAAATGTCAATAAGCTGTTTCCCAAAACGCCCAGGCACATAAAGCAGCTCCTTCCCTGTGTTGTTAAGTGGAGGCACATCCCTGTTTCCATCCCCTTTGGTCCCCATGCCCATTCTCTGCACGTGGGATATAGCTAGGTAGGTGCTTCCTTCACCCCCCATGAAAACGACTCACTCCAACACAAAAAAAAGGCATTTTTTTCTTTATTTTCTATGCTTTCCCTTTCCCCCAATAACTCAAGAGCCCTGAGATGAATGGGGAAATGATTTCAGGTGGCCTAAATGAGGTGTTACTACTTGTGCAGTAAAAATGAAGGTGGAATTTGCTCCGGCTGCCACGAGAAGGGAGATCCTATGCCCAAGTGACTACAAAGGCTGGTCTATGTAGGACATAACCACTTCAGGGTAATCAGGGCAGCACAAGGGCTTTGTCCAAGCTCCATCTGTCTCATGGTGCCATCACCACAACCACCAAGGCCACCGTGGTGGCTCTTGGTGCAGGGGACATTTGGAATCCTTCTTTTTGGGGACCAAAACCTTCCCGTGCAAAGTCCCTGGGATTTTAGAGACATGATTTGGGATCCACAAAGATTCACCTTCCAGCATAAGGATTTGTTGGAATGCTGCTGCCTGCCAGGATATGGCTGCACTAAAGGACAGCTGATGCCTGACATTTATCTTCGTGACTGAAGACTGTAGACCACAGAACATGAGAGGCAGAGTTAGTTATCTTCTCCTTTACCCATGATTGACAGTACATGCCAGGAAAGATTAGTTATTCTGCATCATATACATGCCACGCATGTTTTCAATTCTCCTGCTGCTCCAGTATTATTTTCAGGCGCAGTTGTAATAAATCAAATGTACTTGCTTTGCCTGAAGAAGAGACTCTGCAATCATAAGAAGACCCACTGTACCTACTTCACGTCCTCAGCCGAGCCAGGGACTTCCTTGATCTCTATCTCTGACCATAATACCTTAATTTCAGTTAAAATGGTGATTCAACCCATGCGCTGTTTGTGCTGAATCTTCCATCATGATGGATCCACCAAGAGAAGCTATTAAGAGATTCTGTGATAATCGAGAAGATGCTGGAAGTACCACCTTTCCCAGCAGATATAAAACACAACTCTCTGGATTAATTTAAGCTGCCTACTCTTCCTCACAGGGCATCATATCCCTAAAGGTGCTGGACTTACTGCCCTTGGGAATCAAGTCTTGTCTCTAGTCAAGGAGCAATGATACCACATCTTGACCCTTCTGCTTGGTTGCTCTTTTGGTATCACCCTGCCTTGCTTTGCTATTCTTTTTTTGGGGCCCATGCCAAACAGCAACCAAACCAACTGATTCCAACCCAAAACACTGGGACCACTTGAAAACCACCTTCAGGTAAGGCCGTTATCATCTGTGCTTTGTTTCATCCCGCATCCTCGTGTCAGCGCTGGTGTTTGCAGCTAGTCCTGCAAGCTGTCAAAGGGAAGCATGGAGAAGCCTGCAACATCTCCGGAGGGGCACCACGTCCCTTCCTAATGGCTTTCATGCCTTCCTGTCTCTTTAAATAATTCAAATCTCTTTGTTGCTAAGTACATCTAAGCAAAGAGGGCACTAAAAGTTTTAAACCTCTCTGGGGACACCAGGGCCAGGAAATCTACACAACTCACAAGATGTCCTGCCACCAAAGTACCGTGTCTCCTGCAACGAGACCAACTACACTGCTCCTTTGTGCTTGCTCGCCTTAATGGTTGGTCTCTCAGGATGCTTGTTGCTACTACAGGAAAGGCGCTCTCCTTTACTCAGAGCAGCGCTTCCAAATCCAGTTTAAATAGTCATTTCGGAGTAGAGCATGATGTCTACACAGTGCTTCTCCAGGGAGAAGGGGCAGCAGGGTAACATGAGGTTCCTATCAATCACAGCACGTAGCTGCACATGGCTGGTCCTTACAAGACACATTACCCTGTCTAAAGCAGATGTAGCCACAGAGAGGAAGTTTACATCTTTCTGCCCCAGGAATTCCCCAAGAGGAAAGAAGACCCAAATGGTTGCCCAAATGGTAGATGCTCCATCCCTGACAATGTTCAAGGCCAGGCTGGACAGTGCCTTGGGTGACGTGGTCTGGTGTGGGGCATCCCTACCCACGGCAGGAGGCTGGAACTGGATCATCTTAAGGACCTTTCTAACCCAAACCATTCTATGGCCCAAAGTGCATGCTTTTCTCCTTTGTATCACAAGGCAACTCTTCTCCAACTACTAGAAGTCAGGATATTGCAACAAGGAGAAAACCAGGGGTCAGACCAGCAGCACGGGTTGACTGTGGGTTTTGCTTGCTCAAGAGGCATCATTCAAGTTGGAATCAGATCTAAATCTTGCCCTGAAAGTCCATATATCCTTAGGTATATGCCTTATTAAACCATCTTTTATTAGAGACCCTAACAGCTTGCTAATGACCCCAACATGGTGGCTATGTATTCTCTGTCTTAGACAGGAAGAAGGTGACCACCAAAGAGGTGCCTGAGGCACACAAGGGCCTGGAAGAAATGACCCCAAACAAATGTCCTTTGCCTCAAGCACCAGTTCAGCCTTGCGCTAACTAAATCCCTGCGCATCACTCCTGCTGTAAATAACTATCCATTTATAACTCGTTGTAATTACCTGCTATCTCTGCGGCCCGCCTTCATGAGGTAGTCTCTCTGCAATTATAGTTAAGTGCCTTGATTGCTACTGCATATTTCAAGAAACTTCAGCAAACAAAAAAGACATGAGACAGGAGAAGTTTCACAAGGAGCCATATGGGGACCAGCACAGGAAGAGTTAATATCGAAGCATTTGACTTATGGCTCCTTCCTGGCACCACAGTGAGCCCTTCGCATGTGAAAGCTCTACCAGAAGCACAGATCCAGATCTTGACCACTTCGTAGCAGGCCATGAAGCTTACTTTGACCAGAAAAACCCTGAGAAGCAGCTGAAATGGTCCCCTGCAGACGTTCCAGGTAGTAACAGCAGGTTTACATCCGATTACCTGCACTAACTTCAACACATAATGCACCCATCCTTGGCCAGGATGGGACACTGGAGTATTGATTTAGTAAAAGTAAGCGAGTCCCAAGGGCTGTCCCCAAAGCCTGAGCATGTGACTAGTGACACTAAAACACTCCCCTCTCTCAACACAGGCCCATATGGCAAGCCCAGCTCTGAATGCCACCACAAGCCATCAGCGTCCTCGGTTGCCCTCTGTTTATCCTGTTGTTCCCTCCTGGCTCCCAGTGCTGCTTTGATGGTGTTACAATCCCTAGCTGCTCCTCAGTGGGAAGGTCAAGCCAAGCAAAGCCTCAACCACAAACCTTCAGCTCACCTTCTTTCAGAAGGGCCATAAATCACTCAGGTCTGTCAGGATGATAAGGCAGCCCAGCCTCCATAATAAGGAGGATATTCAAGCTAATAACTTCCCATTAAGCTCCTCGGAGCTGGATGTTTTCCATGCTTTCCTGCAGGCCTGCTGCCAGGGCTTGTTTGCTCCCCTTCCCCAGCTAAATCTTGAAGGGCCATGGCTTGAGGCACTGTTGTAAAAGAAGCCCTGCCTGGAAATCCTTGGCAAAGCTGGGCAAAGAAACCAGAAGCTCTGGGTTTTTGCACTGGTGCCAGGTTAGCCTTCCTCCTCCAAAGGAGGAGGACAGCACTCAATGCTCACTTAAGCAGAACAACATAGAAACGAAAGAACCATCTCTATCACTGCCGACCAAGATATTGACTGCGAGCTTGTTTCCAGCATGCTTAAGGCAGAGCCAGGGAAAGCCAGCCAGGATGCTACTGATTCTGCGATCCTACATTTCACTCTTTGTCCCCCTGAAGGGAGACCTTCAAATGTCCTTCATCACAGACTGAGAGGTGAACCATGAGCATTCTCAAGCTCAGGGTTAGTTTGTGACACTGAGCTGAGCATCTACATTTGCATCCATCTGCTTCTGCAATCCATCCTTTTGCCTCCTGCCCACCCTTCCCAGCAGCTCCTCCCAAAGCACTCCGTGTCCCGTGTTTCTCAAGAGTGTGAAACTGAGCTGGAGTTCTTTGGGGTTGCCTTCACCTCCTAAAATGTGCTCGAGACAAAAACTCTCTGAGCCATTAATGCTTCATAAAAATTTCACAAGATTTCTGCTAAAGGAAGGCAAACAAACAGAGATGGTGTTGGCATCCAGGCGCTCTTGAAATCAAACGTTCTTTCTCAAATGCATTAGTTTTTATAGGACCCATTAGGAAAGCAATCAGGTGTGAAGCCCACAACTCCCAGTGCCTCCACTTCCAGCATCTCAATGTTTCCCAGCTTAGGACATACCTTCCCAGCGCTCCCATCAACCCCATGCTGGCTACAATGGTGCATCCCACGCCGCAAATCACCACCCATAAAGCCAAGGGCAGAGCATCCTGAGCTCCAGGAGGGATACTTGGATCAACTTAATTAACTTTACAACACCAACATCCAGAACCGGAGTGGGATCGATGCATGGAACGCATGGAGACTCAGAGCATCCCCCAAGCACATGGGGATGGGTGAGGGAGTCTGGAAGCTCCCATCCTTCCCTAACAAAGCAGGAGCCACAACAGCATTAACAACTCCTTCATTAAAAAGCAGAGCCTGGACTGCTTTTTCCAGCAGGGAATGGTGCAGCACAGTTGAGCTATCAACAAGAGATATGCCATTAAATCAGCAGCTGAGGTCTAGTCCAAGCAGAAGCATTTGGAAACTGGATACCTGAGTCAGCTTGAGACCTGTCTAATAAGGCTGGGAAAATGTCAAAGGTATTTCTGCACTATTCACTATCCAAAAAAGTCCCAATAATCCTTTTTTGCCTTATCTCTTGTTTGTGTGTTCTGTTGTTTCTTTCCGAGGGCTTCCCATTTGCTGCAGACATGTTGCGCTGCAAAAGTACATCCTTCCCCAAATCAGGCGTCTTCATAAGCAGTATATTAAAAACCAACCCCCCATAGAAAACTCTGCAGCTCGATCCAAAGCAGAGTTATTGAAGAGCTGCACAGTGACAGCTAGTGATGAGGAACAAGAACACGAAAGGGGGGCATTAAATATCCAGCATCAACTGTGTATCTATAAAATATACATAAGCTTCATAAATCAACATTATATCTAGATATACTACCTTAAATATATATTATTCAGCTTCAAGCTTCAATTTGAAAAGCCAGTTTTCACATATAAATGGGGTTTTTTTTTGCTCTCCCTTCTACCTGCCACGGGTCCTGAAAAAGGAAAAAGTTGGTTTTCCTGAAGAACTATGCAGAGATTTGGGATAATTCCAAAGGGATGGAAGCCTGAAGGATGCAAGCGAAGCTGGTGATGGAGCCACCAGCATCTTGGGTATCAGCAGTGAGATCCATGCCTATTCCTGCCCCTCTTCCCAGAGAGGAAAGCAACCCTTTTGACAGGAGCTGCTTTTAGTGGAGCAGCATCCTGTTTCCCAGCACTATTAACCCTCTCCAAAGCTCACTCCACACCCCACTATTCACAGCCTGTCCATGCTCTATCCCCAAGGAAGAGCTTCACAGGCTGGCAGTGAAAGCATCAGAACTGCCAAACAAAGCCAGAAGAGATGGCTTCTCCCATCCATCTTCCCCATGGCTATTCCACAGAGACCTCTGTGGACATCTAGACTGGTTAAATAAATAGGGTCCCCCCGGAATTCACATTAAGGGAGCTTCATTCCCACCTCGTTTTAGTTCTGCTCCACACTCAAACCCTTCTCCATCTCCCAGGCTCCAGCTGGAGCTTTAGCAAAGAGAAATAGGAGAGAAACACACAGCAAAGAGAAAAAATCATCAGCAATAAAGCCTTTGCTGCCTCCATCCCCACTTTGGAGAGGTCGGGAGGCTGGTTAATGCACGTCAGTTCTGTTTCCATTGAAGAAAATGAAAATCAATGAAAGCCTCTTAGGCAGGCAGGGCACAGCCTTGTACTGCTTCTCCTCTTTGGCACACACCACCCCAGCCTGAAAAGGAGCTTGCACCCACATCACCCAAGACATGAAGCAGAGCCAAGAAGCCCTATAGGTTCCTATAGGGAAGCAGAACATCCCTAAAACCCAACACTCAACACTGCTTTTTCACTTCCAGATGCTTATTCCTATGGACTTCTGCAGCAAACTTTGCACTGGGGCAGGAAGAGCCTCATCTCCAAGTACCCCATGGCTGCAGATGCAATTAGAAAGGATGCAATTATAAAGATCAAATTCTCTTCTGAACGCTTTTGGGTTTGGTTTGGGGGTTTTATGCTCCTGTGGTTTTGCCACACTGACACAAATGATGCTTTGCTGGCAGAAGGGGCCAGCTCCGGGTGGTCTCCGCAGTGCTGGAGCCTGATTTTTCCCTTCCTGCTAATGCGTTTTAGCCTCTCATGCAGAAAAGATGCAGCTCAGACATTTTGTTAGCACTCAAAAGAATACTAATGAACTTGCAGGTTGCTGGGTGAGGTACCTAATGACAAGCCACGTGCGGAATTGCTCCGCTGGAAGTTCGAGGGATGAAAAACAAATGGACTACAAGATAAAAATCACCAAGAAAACCCATTACTTCCCCTTTTTCTGCTTACTGAAGTATCAGGTGCATTCCTGCTGCTTAACACCCTTCCCTAGCTCCAACACCATGCCCTGATCAATGCGAGGTATTCCCTACTTTGATCCTATGGCTTCCTCTATGAGCTGGGATTTGTCACCTCAACATGCAAGCTAGCCATTTGGACCCTTTTTTGTAGGGGAAAAAAGGCACTGCTAGGACACAATCTGTCTGACCTATTTCAGACATCTGCCTCAGACTGGGATGAATTGCACCCTGAAAAGTCCCATTGCTTCTCCAGCAACTACAAAAGGGGACTAGAAAAACACACTCAGATGCAGACATCCATCATCTCAGACACCTGCAGTTACAGGAGCAAGAAGCCCAGATTGCTTCTGCTTTTCTGGAGCCATTTCTGGGCTCCTATAGGAATGTTAACAGATCAGGAGACACCCAGTCTTTGAGGGGGGTTTTGATAGTTCCTTTGCTTTTGCTCTCTTGACGGATGCATTTCATCTTGCCTTGGCCCACACTGGTCATCGACATCCCCCAGCTCTAAAAGATGGGATACTTGGAGATGGACCGGTCTCTCTTTCCAAGACTTCTTAGATCAGGCATGTAATTTCTGGATAAGCCAGTACTGATCACACTGAGAACATCCTGAAGGAGACGTTCTTATGTCTCTTACACCTTCTTATCACATAAACCCCTTTCATTCAAGGCCAGGTCGTACAGGGCTTGGAGCAACCATGGCAGGGGGTTGGAACTGGGTGATCTTCAGGTCTTTTCTAACTCAATACTCTCTATGGCTGTATAAAAGGAAAGATAAGGCAGTGCATCCTACCCACAGCAAAGTCCACCTCCACAAAGGAGCTTTCTACAGTACCAAACCTCAAACTCAAGTCTGATGTGTCTTGCACTGGGGGAAGGTTGGATGCGGATCCCATCTCCCCAAGCTGCCTTGTCCCCAAATAACATACCCTGATGCGTTTCTAGCCTTGGGTCCTGCTGGCATGAGCTTGTGCAGCCATACTCTTTGCCTGTGTGCCTCCGTCTAGCAATCTTCCCAATAATTTGTGAAGCCCTTGGCCAACTTTAACTGAATTTGACAGAGGAACAGATGGCTCAAAGACATTAAATACCTGCAAGTTTAGCACAGACAGGCAGCCAGGTAGAGGAGAGGGACTCTGCGAGTGCCCCACGGAGGAAAAGGCCACATAAAAATGAGATTCAGCCTCATCCGAACCTCAGAGTACCCACACAGCACAAAGCTTTTCCAAATGTCCCCACCGCAGGACGCACATCATTTACTCCAATCTTGGACCAAAATGAAGCAAACTTGTAAGAAATCTGCCTTTAATCGGCTTCCATGCCAGGCAGAGGATGAGGTTTGCATATGAAAGCAGGGACTGCGTGACAACCTAGACAAAGGATGAAAACCAATGAGGAAGCAAAGTCAAGTTGGTGGTGGTGCCAAGGAACTGCCGGAAACCTTGCACCAAACCTTCTCCCGTTTATCCCATGGCCTTGGACCATCTGAAGTAAGGGATAGGGTTTGCCCCTGATTTCAAAGGGCTTCATTTGGATATATTGCTTTCACATAGGAAAAGCACGCAGAACATCATCTCAGCCGCACCAGGCTGACATGGCATGCTACTACCAGTAATAGAGCTACTCATCTCTTTCCCATCACTGTAGCTTTTTAATGAAGGAAAATGGCTTTTTTAATAAATAAAACCTTGCACCAGAAATAGCAGCACGGTCATCTATAATCCCCTGAAAACTTCTCAAGGCTCAAAGTTGAGGTGCAAAGGAAAGAGTAAAAGTGAGCAACAGGGTGGAGGGGGGGTGTCATAAAATGAGGCAGCTAAAAACATATGCACACATGAAAATGCCTCCTCCATCACCAAAATGAGGTCAAAAGAATTTTGCCAGTGAATACTCATAAGTTTCAAAGGCTTAAGCAAGTACTAATCCTATTTTAACACAAGAAGAGGCAGAGAGCAGTAAAATGGCTTCATCCGAAAGGGTGAGTAGTGGTACAACCAGGATGCAGGATGGAGCAGCTCCCCATGCCCTTTCCCCAGCCAAAACCAGGGATGGACAAGGCACAGAGCCATATAAGCACCTCCCCTTTCGTGTCTATCAACACCATCACCCCTTCCCTTCCCAAGTAAAGCGGATTTGTCAACAGAATCAGCTCCGGGTGGCACAGCCTCTCCCAGCAGGTACAGATGGACTCGCTGATCAAGATGGATCATTTGGCATGTTCAAATGACTGGGATGCAACCATAGAATGGGCAACACCTCCGTGGCTGGGGCATGAGGGGAGATAACAAACAGGAACCTCTAAAATACAAAGGACCCCAACATCTGGACCCCCTCTGCCACTGAGGTCTGGCTTGTTTCCTACAGCAAAGGCCCCTTCCCCGCTCTCAGCCAAGGTTAATAGGGTAGAGAGGAAGCATCTGTTTATGAGAAGGTTATCAAGTGAAAGGCACTAACGCAGCCTCCAAACCAGCTTTGCAGAGCCTCTTCCTTATTATTTAATTTGGCTCCAGGACGTGAAATTAGGCTAATGGCTGTTAAGTGGTTAAGGCATGAACATTGTCCATCTGCCGAGAGGGCTCTGGGCCCTTGTTCTCTTACAAAGACTAAGGAGGAAATAGAACAGGAGAGCTGCTTGCTGTTAGTTTGAGAGCTCAGAAGTGCGTTTTCTCCCTCTTGCCCCTGCTTTTTGATTCCTTTTCTCTCCAGCACTTCTCTTCTCGTGGCATTAGGAACTTGTGGAAAGCGAGCTCGTGGCTTGCCTGTATTTTTGGGTGTCATTATGCTGTGTTTTCTTACGTTGCCTTTAGTTTTTGGATGGGTGAGCCACTCGGTTTCAGCAATGCCACAGCAACCAGATGTTGCTGTCTCCTCATTCAGGCAAGCCAAGCGCAGCATTCCCTATTTGATTATCAGCTGCATTAAGCAGGAGCTTTTGTCTCTTCTCCTCATTACCAAGACTGGCAGCCTGTCTCCATCACCACCACCACATCATCACTGCAGTTTGCTTTGCACTCAAGCCTTCCCCATCCACACTCCTTGCTGTATTTGATGAATAACTCTACACATGCCACAGGGAACATGTGGTTTCCGACATATATCAGTCTTAAAGGATGCAAAGGCTGGAGCTCCCTCTTCCCTTGTGTCTTGCACAGAGTACCCACACAGAGTCTCGGGTGTCTCGTACAAGAGTTGAGCTCATTCTATCTGGTGATTAATGACATCTCTCAACCTCTATGTGCCTATTTTGTACCTTGCTTCTACAAAGAAGATCTGAATGACTTCTACGCAAGCAAGCTAGGGATAAAACTGCATGCAAAACCCGGCCAACCCTACTCAGAAGATCCATAGATATCAAAACCACCTCTACATTGACATCTTTTTGTTCCCAATTGCAGTTTGCAAGCTCTGCCTCACCCACAGCAGGACAGAGCTTCATTGCTGGGTAAAGCTAGTGCACGGCCAGACTTGGGTTTATTAAAAGGGGGTGGACACAGAAGGATCAAGCAGTAATTGGGGTATTTTTAGCTCTTTTTGGCGACCTCCCAGGAGCAGGCACTTGGCATTGCTGCTGTCCACCCCCCAAAGGCTCACACTTGGGTCATCATTGGGATTTGACTTAAGCTGGGATGAACACCAAAGTAGCAGCTTGGGATTGGCAACGCAGCGGTAAAGCAGGCTCATACCCAAGAGCTCTTTGAGGAGAAGCCCTGGGCACAAGCAGGCTCTGACAAGGTGAACTACAGGCAGGAAAGGGCCGTGGCAAAAGAATAACAGCTCAAAACCCATCTCTCCCCTTTAAGAGCCCAGCCGTCTCCGAGCAAGAAGGGTTATTTATGGGGACGTGAGGAAGGAGAAGGCGCCTGAAGAGCATTTCTCATTTCCCTCCATTACTGCAACAACTCCACTTGAAATCCAACTTCATTTCTGCCTTCTCAAGCCAGGAAAAAAGATCAGACTGCTGCAAACAATGTCAGCATTCCCTCCTTGTTATCCCGATTTTGTCAGAGGTTAGTGAGGCCGCTTCCGAATCACAGCAGGAGAAGCAAGCAGCACTTGGCACTGCTGGGAGAAAAGATCAGGGCATTTCCTAACGGGCTTATGCCCCCAAAGCATCCACCTGGAATTCCCACTCATCTCTTCATTTTGCTATCTGTTCCCTGGAATTGATCCCAAACTGCATTACCCAAGCTTGGTTTTTTGGGGGGATAAAGGAAATGAAGCTATGGAGCAGCATTGATCACACTGCCTGATGTGAGAATAAAGCTGCTCTGCACTGGAATAACCACTAAAGTGAGATGGTGATCCGCCTATGTCCTGCAGCTCTGCACCTGCTTGCACTAAGAACTAAGTGCCCGGCTTGCAAAGCTGATGGGAATTACGGAGAGGAGAGTGGGCTTCATGGAATCTCGCCCGGATTTGGCTGTCTGGTGTGGAGAACTTCCAGTGGTGCAGCAATCTCCATTGGGAAGGAGGGAAATGAGCTTCTGCTCTGGTTTTTATGCTGGCAAAACCCTGCTTTGACGCATTTCTGTCTGTTCTGTCATCAGTCCTGCTTATTCCCCTTGCAGGCTGGTAGGAGCTATTAAGTTCTAGCAGAAGTGTGACACCAGGAGAGTTTTGTGTGAATAACATATCCCAGCCAATCTGTAGGATAGAGAACACCTCAAAAGCAGGTTAAGGGATAAATCCTGACAAGTCCTGACTGGAGAATAAGAGACTTCATTCAATCACCATAATTGCTATGATTTTCCCCCAAAATGATGCTGAACCTTGCTGATAGCAATTAAGTCCCATGAAAGACCAGAAGAAAGATACAATACCCAAGCTGAAGGACTCAGGAGAGCCGTGCCAGGGTTTTCCAGACCCTTCAGCCCAAAGTGTGGGGAGCTTCCATCTGTATTTGGAGGAGAGCTGGCAGGGCAGGACTTGCAGGAAGCCTCTTTTGAGAAGTCCTTAGCACCAACATGCTGCCAGCGAGCATATGCAAGGAAGGGAAGCATTACAGCACTTTGCTTCTGCTCACCAGTGTTTTGAAGGCTTTTCTTGGCCTTGGTAGCCAGCAAACTTGGCAAGAGGCTTCCCAAGCCCTGAGCTGCAGTTATAGGAAAGAAGGTAGCTTTATCCAAGACATAGGAATCCAGGGAGATGGTTTTGAACTGAAAATGATGGGAGAGAAACACAAAATGAAATGTCCTCATGAGCACAGCAGCTACTTGGGAAGCAGGAGGGAAAATCAGTGAGGTGAGGTTGAGGTTGGAGATCTAATCCATCCTTTTCCCCTGATCGCTTTAAAGGAAGGAAGCTCTGACCTCTTCCTCTCCTCTCATGGGAGTGGTGAAGCAGCACACGATGCTTTAACCTTGCTGTTGGGATGGGAAATCACTGGGATCCACAGCCCAGGCCACTACAGTGAGTGATGGATGCAAGGGAGGGAGAGGAGGAGGAAGCTATGTCTTAAGGCTCTGCAGCAGCAAATGGGCTCAGTGATTAAAACTGAGTGGGCAGCTGTGTATCACTCTGGATTTTCTGCCTGTTTCATCACTAGCAGTGACTCAGGAATATTCTTCATCGCCCTCAAGCGAGGATATGATCATTTTCTGCCACTTGAGATGAAGCTAATTTTACAGCAGCTCAGAAAGAGAGATGTCATGTGCTGATTCCTATACTGCCTGCAACACGTCAGCACAGCAAGGCTATAGGTGCTGGCTGCTGGAAGTTATACCTGATACTGGGAGAGAAACACCGTGGGCCAGGAGAGCTTGTTTGGAGCTGCAAAGATGAGAGAAGAAAAGCAGCAGAGGATAAAGACTTCCCAGCAAGAAGAAAGACCACAGCATCCTCTCTTCAGTGAGTTTTCTTAGGAGAAGCATCCAGACTGCCGGAAGGTCTTGAGTGTGCTACTAATAGGATAAGTGAGCTGAGTAAGACTGGTGGGCTCAAAGGACAGTTCTCTCTGCTCAATTCCAACCCAGTCCCAGAGAGGTGAATTTACCCCAACCCAAGCCTGGTGTGTGAGGAGCCCAAGTTCCAAGGTGGAAAGCATTCATGGTCCCAGTGCCAAATCGCTCCCTTGGTGCATCAAAACACAGGTCTGGTTGGACTCCCCATCTCGCCCTACCTGGGCTCCCCATCACACCTTACCAGGGCTCCCCATCTCGCCCTACCTGGGCTCCCCACAGGGCTAGGATAAGATGGCAAAGGGACCAGCACTGCAGCTGGACCGCTCAGGACCCTGGCTGGGACCTCAGAACCCTCCAGCCACATTCAGATGGGCTTTCATCTTCACTGATCAGGCCATTTATTTAGTTTGGAGAAGTAAAAGCTGCCTTACACCAGGCCCTGGCAATGCCTTGCTGAGCTCCCTGCATGAAGCCGTGGTCTCCCAGCCACCGGCCAGCATGCCATTCCTTGACAGCCCTGGCTTCAGGAGCTAACTGGCAGTGGTAGCTGCGTTTGCAGGGCAAACGGAGCAGTCCTGCCAGCTCTTAGTGACAAAAGGAGTGCTTTGAACCGGCATGGTGACAGCTGTCCCAATGCCACATTTATTGACAGAACCTTAGTTAAATTACTGACAGTTGGCACCGCAAAGGGAAGCCAAGAGAAGAGCTGACATCTTCCCATCACACCAATTCAGAGCTCCATGGCACCTCTCCGAAGGCTCCCATCCCACCATGGCCTCAAATCCCATGTGTTCAGGACATCACTGGACTCCATCCCTCCCTGCTTCAATTCCCACCAACCTAGAGGGTCAGTCCAGGCAGGTTGGCTGAAGTTTCCCCTATGCAGTGCATCGCCATCAAGCCTTTGGTCATTTCTAGAAGGACCAAGAGGATATTTATCACCTTGTGATAACAGAATGGGTTGGTTGGACCTTAAAGCTCATCCAGTTCCAACCCCCCTGACATGAACAGGGACATCTTCCACTGGAGCAGCTTGCTCCAAGCCCCTGTGTCCAGCCTTGCCTTTGGCATTGCCAGGGATGGGGTAGCCATAGCTTCTCTGGGCACCCTGTGCCAGTGCCTCGGCACCCTCATAGGGAAGAGCTTCTCTATATCCACCCTAAATCTCCACTGTTTGAGTTTGAACCCATTACCCTTTGTCCTATCACTACAGACTCTGATAAATAGCCCCTCTCCAGCCCTTCAGGCCTTGGCTGTTTATTGAGGCTACTTAAGGCAGTGCCACTTGAGTGAATGGAGGTCACCAAAGCAGACCTCCGAATGGCCAAAAATACCTGGTGTGCTGGATTTAGATTCACGGAGGTGACTGAGGTGAAGGGCCCCATGTCTCGCTAAACAATGGCAATGGCCTGTGTGCTGCTGGCTTGAAACCAGCAAGGAAATTGCAGCTGCCACTCTCCACGAGCCAAGGACAAGCAGAGATATTTAAGAGACCCAACTGACACACACCAGTGAAGGCATCTCAACCAATCACCTCCGTGACAAAGCAATAAGAACCCAAGGCAAGATATTGACCTTCTGACCACGTCTCACCACACAACACAAGCACTGAGAGCTTTCACGGGTACATGGATCAAGGCTAACAGGTACCCTTTGCTCCTCCTGTAAGTAGAGGACTTGATCACATCACGCACACATAACTCAAGAAAAGCACCTTGAAAGACTTGGAAAACACTCATGTTTTCACCTTGGTCACTCTTCCTTTGAACTCATGAAGAGCTTTGGACAGGCAGAGATAAAGATTAGCCTGGAATAAAGCCCCACCACCTATCATTTACTGGATTTGGAGGACTTAAGGCTAAGAACCCAAATATGTGGGTCCAAACCATCTTGAGATTTGGAAGTGGCTCCTCCCCTGGAGCTGCCCTTCTTGCACCTATGAGAATGTGCTTTCTCAACAGCTGTCTATCTCCAGAAGAGATACATAAGCCTGAAAACCACACCAGAGGATGCAGAACTGGGAAAATAATGATCCCAGCATGGAAAAAGACAGCAGGAGAAATCAACAGTCAAACTCCAAACCCCAAAGTAATGAAGGTTTGGATCGTGTCCGGGGCTCTGTGTGTGCCTGATAAAACAGACGCAGGTGTCAGAGCCATTTCTGGTCTCAAGCACAGAGCTGGTCAAACCCTCCCATCTCAGGGAAAAAAAACACCCTGTGATATTTCACCAGCTGCTCCTGTTGGAAGGTGCTTTGATTCCTTATTTGCTCTGGCCTCATTGAGATGCAGAGCTGGACTCGCTCGTCTCCCGTTTGACCCTTGGTGTCCTTTCCTATTCAACACTCTCCCCAAAGGTGTCCCCACCTTCAGACCAGGCTTAGCTCTCCAGCCCTTGTGTCCTCACTAACACTGGCTCCTCCAGGGGAGACTCCAGCCACAAAAAGCCTTTCCACATAAACCCATTGGCTTTCTGCCTCCTCACTTGGTGTATGAATCATGGATGACTTCCCAGCCCCACCACCACTCACCATCAGCTGAAGAACCCTTATTTAAAGCAAGACTTTCAATATCCTAAGGCTTAAGGTGCCTTTGGTGTCTCAGCAGATGCTGCAGCATCCACACGGCTGAGCCCAAATCTCAGACTTGGCTGTTTCAAAGCCTTGCACCTCAGAAAATGAAGCTTAAGGAGAGCAGAAGGTGTTTCCCATTTGCTTTGCTAAGGTGCTACATGCAACAAGGAGCAAACTTTCTGTTCAGAGAGGGCTTTCTGCATTGCTATGCCACACGCAACCCAGTAACAGTTTGCACACAGTAGCAAGACTAAAACACTGTCTTCCAACCTCATCCACAGTCCATTACACTCAGGAAAAAGACTTGTGGTGATATTGATGAGCACTGGATCAGCCCCTTTGTTGGCATAAATCTCCTTCTAGCATAAGGAGGATTGCATTTTCCCATTTCCTTGTTTGTCAGGCTCTGTATTCTCCTTACAACTTCTATCAGCTCCTTCTCCCATTGATGTGGTGGAAGACGAGGGCCTTCATGCTATTCCCCTTTTCCTCTTGGAGGAAAATAAGGGTGGCTGGGCTCTAACTGGCAGGTTTAGGAGGTCTGGGAGGAGGAAAGAAGAATTCTGCTAGACCAAGATGAGGTTTTACCAGCACCACAAGCTGGAGTAACTCCAGTGAGCTCACCAGAAGAGGCAATGATTTAGACAAGCTGAAGGTGGCCCAAATCCCAACCCACCTCTTGTTACCATATCCATAGAGCTGCCAGTTCATGACGTACAATGACAAGCAGTGGTGGGCTCCTTGTCCAAAGGCCTCTGCTAAGGCAGAGCAGGGCACTACGAGCATCAGGATGGACAGGACCTACGGATGAGGCTGGTTGCAACCTCATGGACTGTCACCCACAAGTCTAAGCCTTAGGTTATCTGACGGTCATGATGAGAGCAGCTTCTCAGCTGAGTCTGGGGCTGTGAGTAGTCCCACAGTTGGAAGTGACAATGCTTTTGCTGATCCCAATCCCTTATTTTGCTTTGGTTCCTACCTAATGAGCGTTACCCACCAAAGAGCTCTGCGGTACCACAGCCATATGCCATACAGCTCTGCAATGATACCTCCAACTAAGAAATGCTCACGATAGCCTCTCCAAACCCCAGACTGGAGCAAGACATAGGTGGATATCTGCGGTGCCCTCCAAGAGGATGCTCTTCGCATTTTCCTTACGGAATGATGCATCCTGCCACAAAAGGACAGCAACGCAAGCAGATGACTCACAGAGGCAGAGAAAGGAAGCTTTGCAACTGCTGCACACGAATAGACACGTTCAGAGGACTCAGGAGGCTGCCTAACGTCACATGAGGAGTCACAAGAGGGCTACGAACCCAACCTCTGTTCCATAACCATGGCTTAATGAGTAGAAATGCCATCCCAGCAACACTCCGCTGGCCAGATGTCACCTCTAAGGATGCTCTACCCTCCCTCCTTCTTCCCCAAGCTCTTCTCATCCCAAAGTAACAGGGTACAAGTGTGTATGACTTAAATCCTGCCAGAGCTGGTAGACTGGAGATGATTAACCCTATGATGGAGATGACACTCCCCTAGGAGACACCAGCCCAGACACCTCCAGTGAACTAGAGGCGGCAGCTCTATCAGGAGAGCTATAAAGGGAAACCCTCCTCTGGAGCAGCAATCAGGAGCTTGTCTCATCTCAGATGGAAACTGCACTAGGGGAAAAAAAAAAGAAGAAATACAACATAATCCATGCATATGACAATTTTTTTCCCTCACTTTAAGCTGATTCCATCTCCGAGATGGAAGAGAGGTGGCGGAGATTTGCTGACATGTCACTTGAGCAATAAACTCCTCTTTCTAAAACATGCCATTGCAAGCAAAGTGACAAACAGCCCCCAGCAGCACACATGGGCATTGCTCAGGGCTTCTGATGAGCTCCAGGGATGTGGAAAGAAAAACCTGACCAGAAAGGAGGACTCAGCAATACAGAAAGGCAGAGGTAAAGTCCTAACCCTCAGTCCTGCTCACATTTGCACTGATTTATAGCATCCCAGTCTGGTTTGGGTTGGAAAGGACCTTAAAGCCCATCCAGTTCCAAGGGGAGGGACACCTTCTACTAGAGCAGGTTGCTCAAATCCCCATCCAACCTGGCCTTGAACACTCTTCCTGAGTAAGGGCGTAGATGCAGAACACATTTTGCCCCTTCTTCACCTTTGCATAGGAAGGGTCACCCCAGCCCTGAGTTCATTCCCTAACCCTCAGGAGCAAAAGAAGGTGAGCACACTGGATACTGAAGGAGTCAGGAGAACAAACTTAGGTTGTTAATATGAGTGGCAGCTTAGCTCCATCCTCACCCCATGCCCGCAGGGTTGTTGAGGGCTGCTCCCTACCAAGCCAAAGAGCTCAAAAGTCCTTCGCTGCTCAGTAACAGAGAAAAGCAAAGTAATTACATCTTGGCCTCCACAGCCAAGCTATATCCCTTTAGTCCAGGCTTGGGAAAAGAGCAGGAAAGCAACCAGAAGCTTTATCTCTGCCAGTCAGCTCCCCACATCTTTCAGCCCTAAGGCTACGGGGGTGGCAAACACCACTTCCTCAGGGATACAAAGCCTGGAGCAGGGCCTTCTGCCTTCTGTCTACACTCAGCAACTGCAAATGCAGCTGCCCAAAGCCACAGTGGAGACTCAGCATGGCTCAAGCCCTGGCAGGAGCAGTGCTAGGCATGGAGGGGGACATGCAGCCTCCCCCAGGCTCCAAGCAAAAGGAGCATCATCACACTGTTATCCATCAGAAACAAACCCTGTTCTTCAGATTACACATTAAGAACATGTCAAGGCAAACTCCCATGGATAAAGAAGCAGGAAAAAGTCACAGCAAACAGAGCTATTGCTGAGAACTGCTCTTTTCTGCTTCACAAACAAGCACATTTTGCTTGTGTCCATCGAATGCACACGCTTGATTTTGGTTTGTTTCATGGCCAACTTATCTTTTCTCCCCAATTATATCAAGAGCACAACAGGGGCAAAATCAATTGGCAAAAAGAGGTTGAGGTAAAGCATGGCAGGTCTCAGTGGTAAAGTGCCTTTTAAAAGCCTGAGTGGAAACCATGGGCAACATCGGGGTTAAAAAGAAAACCAGCTTGGACTCGTAAAACTCAGATTTGACTTGTAGAGCTAGAATCCAAGGGGGTGTAAATAAAGGCATCCCATCACTCTATCAAAACAAGCAGAGGGGATGAACAGAAGAGCTTGATAAAGAAGCAGCTCTCACCCTACAGCCAGATCCACTCTCCATCTGCCTGGGGCACCACTGGATTTGGTGGGTATCATGCAACATGCTGATGGGATCATCAGAGTAACACTGTGGGAAGCGCTGAATGATGCCAATTAAAGTGGCATCATAATCAAGCTGCTTGTTTTGGTGCTGAGAGAACTGCCCCAGAGGCCTCAGCAGCGCCTGGACTCAGCTCAAGCACTGGATGGATGCTCAGGGTAGGGCTTCTCCAGCATGAACCACTTGCTACTGATAAGGGCAGATGCTGAACACGGAGGGAGGGGATACAAATGGCCTCATCCTTATGATGTGGCCTTAGGAGATCCAGCAAGACAACCATCTCTGACCCTTGCACACACAAGCTCTTGATGTAAAACCACATGGAGTAGCCTCAGATCAAGGACCATCAAATCCATCAGTAAAAGCTCCGAGCTCTTGGACCCACAAACCCTCTTCCTATTCCTGCAGGTTTTGCTGCCTCCAGGAATAAATCCTGCCCCTCCTATCCCAGGATCTAAACCCAGATTTAACACACCAATCTAAAGTGCTGGTGCTGAAGCAAGATACGTAACATCCCCTCTAACAGACATCGTAAGATGGAAGGAAGTACCTGAACACCTCTAATGACTCTGGTCCTAAACTGACTCCTAATGGTGGATTTATGGTAGCTGGGTTTGCATGGATCGAAGCCTACACCCTATAATGGCAAAGTCTCCTCACAGCCTTCAATCCAGAATTGCTTTCACATGCTGAATTACCTCTGCTTGGAGAGGTGGCGAGGATAGAGCTGAAAGGAACCCCCTTAGCATGGCAAGCTCAGCATCCTCTATGCCGCATCATCCCATGTATAATAACCTATTTCCTATAGCCAACCCCCCTCCCTCAATGGGGACAGGAGTCCTGAGCACTTCAGAGAAGCAGCAACTTCTGTTGCTGAGTTCTCAGCTTCTTTTCCCTTTTGTTGGCTCTGACAACCCAAAAAGAGACCTCTAGAAACATCTCTTCCCTTCCTAATCCTTGGCTGCGACTCACCGTCCTCCCACCTCGCATGGAAAAGAGTGGGAAAAGAGGAAATCCTACTTCTAAATCCCCTCCCATGCACCACCCTTCTGTCTGCCATCCTTACAGGGCTGGGGAGAGGACCAGAAGCAGTGGTGGAGCCATTGAATCCTTTGTGAGCTGCATTGCTATTCCAAACAAGTGAACCACAGATCGATGGATACGCTGCGCTGGGAAGGGAGACTCATGCTTCCTTAATTTCCTCCTCTGGAAGTGTGTGGTTTGCCTATGCTTTTGGCTCCTGCCACAACGCAGCACGGCCGCAGGGATCAGGACCTATCAAGGGATGCAGCAATGGACCATCACTTGCCAGACTAACCACTCCCATCTCAAACCAGAAGGAGACCACCAGTGCAAAACAGCCTGCAGCTACTAAACCAATGCTCCAAGTTGGTAGTAGCAGCAGCAAGGCACCGATGGCCTGCTCTAAGGGCAGAACAGCAGGAATAGCATGCGCACAGTGGGAATACCATCCGCACAGATTGCACACCCCAAAGCCCATGTGCCCACACTTGGAATGACGAGGTGCCTGCATAGGGACAGACATTCCTTGCCATCATCCCAGCCGCACTGGGATGCACACAGGAAAGCTTTAGGGTGATGACAAGCTACTGCCTTCCCTCTCCAGCACAGGATTTGTCCCCCTTCCCACCAGACCCCACCAACTGAAGGAGAGCATCCCTCCTGCTGACTCACCCCAGCTTGTCTTTGTTTTCCACCAGCACCAGGTGAGCATCCAGAGCCTACATTGGGCGAGCATCAGTATGATGTGTGCTGAAAACCCTTTGCCAAACCCAACTACCAGAGCAATTTGCTTCCTTCCAGTAAGTCCGCACAGCGCTCATGTTCATATCACCTTCCTCTGTATTTTGCTGCCCAGACCCCCAGAATTCCCAAAATCCCCCCTTTCCCTGTGGAAATATCTATAGGATTTTGGGTGCTTGGGAGAGCTTTACACTTCAGGCAAGGAAAGGAGCTGCTTAGTTCTTAAGGCAAGCTCAGTGAGGTAAATTCCAAAGTGAGACACTTCATCCTCCACCCTTTGCCACCCATTTTCCAGCCTCTTCAACCAGACAAAACCAGAGGAATGGCCATAACACAGTTCATTCCTTCCCGGGAACACGCAAAGGGCTTGGGAAGGGATAAGAGACTCAGCAGCCAAGAGCTCAGTTGCAAGCAATACACACGGAGGGTATCGACGTTTAAATCTTCCCACTATTCCGACACAGACCTGTCTGGAATTCTTCCACTCGCTGGCATCAAGCCGGAGTGCGGCTTTCACTGCTCACACCCAGCTGGCCCCGCAGATGTTGGTGTCACCAATGCAACGCACGGAGCGAAGCTGAGCACGCCGGAGCAGCGAGTGCCGCTTCCCAACACTGCAATTACAACCTGCCTTTGCCTTTTTTAATATCCCCATCAACCATCCTCTGGGATGAGTGCTCCCATCTGCTGCGAGGACAGGGATGGGGAGCCGGGTACAAGATACCGCAGAAGTTACGCTGATTGAAATCACAGTTCTCGTTGGCATCCCTCAAATTGGTGCTGCAAGGCAACAGGACCCCGGTGCAATGCTCAGCCCCTTTATCACAGAGAGCTCATAGGGACAGGGAGCAGCAATCCATGGAATAAGGAGGGTTTAAAGAAGCGCAGCCCCATCTTGCTCTCCATCATCTCACTAGGTCTGGATAAAATCCCACTGGGGGGGGGGGCAACAACAACTGCTTTCCATTGAGTGGGTTGGTTGGACACATGCAAAGGAGCAGAGGGGTTTTTACCCCCACCGAACGCAGCCAAAGTACCCGAGCCATGACTACAGACAGCGAGAGACCAAGAAGGAATCACATTCCCTTGTTTTCATCCCCAGTAACTTTCCAGAGACAACTCAGGGTGGGGGGTAAGCCAAACCCCATCCTTTGGCATCCAAAGCTCCTTCTCGCTTGATGCAGCACCAACAACGCATTCCCCCCATGGGGAAACTGAGTCACATTCCCGAAGGCACCGGTTGCCTTCCTGGTTCACTATCCCCCCTAAACCCCCCCAAACCAATGCAGGTGCTCCTACCTGAGCGTGGCGCTCTCCCCTTGCCGCACTGTCACGTTGTCCATGGCC
>JASSUY010033982.1:0-14033 GCA_032466535.1 Forpus xanthops
AGGCCCCCTTCAGATACTGGAAGGCTGCTATGAGGTCTCCACGCAGCCTTCTCTTCTCCAGGATGAACAGCTCCAACGTTCTCATCTTATCTTCATAGGGGAGGTGCTCCAGTCCCCTGATCATCCTCATGTCCAAGACTCTTGAAGAAAGTAGAAACTGTTTGCTTGATGCTGCTCTTGGTGAACAGTGTTGGTTTGAATTCAGAAACTAAATGAAGCATGTTCTTTGGTTCTGAGCAATTTCTCAATATGCACGGTGTCAATAATGAAACAAACTCCAGATGGGCAAGAAGTTTGGAGCAGTTAACACCCTGATCTAACAGAAACTTTCTACAAATATGAAGGTGCAGAAATGCCATTAAAAAAGGCAATCAAATAGAAAACTCCATTGCTTCTAGCATTACATGTTTCTGAAGCTCTGTATGTTTCCAATAGGTGTTTAGTGACTTCAGGCAAAGCTAGCTATGAAGCTGTTACTGGATGGGATTTAAACATTTTAAATGGAGAGGTGGAAAAACAATAATGTGAGTCTGTGCTTGATGCAGGTAGAGAGTCAGTGTGACCTTTTGGAGACCCACATACAGACAGAATTTGAGACTAAATGCTCATGAAGAAACCACTGGAAGTCCCAGTATTGAAATATGATGCAGCAAATAAGATATAGTTAGGAAAGAAAGCTACCCAGTCCATGATGTCTGTGAGAGGGTTGGGGATGTAAAGTACAGCTGGTATGAAAAGGTCCAGCTACTTCGCCAAGTGGTGCCAGTGATGCATATGTCATAGCTGCTAGCAGTTGGCAACATGTGGAAGTGAAACAGATACCCAAGCAACTAGAAATGGTTAAGGCAGGCACAGAGAGGACTTACCGTTGTCCAGAGATGGACAAGACAAAACAGAAGGTCTTGAGGAGGTTTGGGATTCAGGAGCTACAGTAACTTCTGCAGGAGAGGTGTTAGCACAAGAGGGAGCTATCTGTCTATATGAGATTGTCACCCCCGACAAAAACATACTGCAGAGAAATAACAGGGCTCTCAAACCCTGACAGAGGCAACAGATCCCGAGAGCTCCGACAGGCAGCGACTGTAGCAGATTAGCATGGGCGGGTATGAGCTGAGACAGCAGATATAATTCTGCAGGGCAGGCCACCAACACTGCACACTGCTAATTGCTCTTCTGCAAGTCAGATCCTGCACTACGTCAATGCTATCAGTTAATTGTTTTTATTTGTAGGCTTTGCTGGGGAGGGAGATGAAGGAAAGGTACTTGGTTAAAGTCAAACACGGTACTAGCCAGAGGTTTATGTGACAATGCAGCTGATCATTAAGGTTTAGATGGTGAATGAAGTCCACTAATGTCAGTCAGCTGTGGGCAGTATCTGAACACAATAGGGCCTGTGTACCCAGCAGAGGGCATGTGCATGCACACACCAGCACCCCTACCTTACCTTTGGGACATCATTTCTTAGATAATGAGCATTATCAGTGCTTTCAAAAGCTGTGTAAGTACTTGGAGGACAAAGCCAGAGGCATCAGCTGTTCTCTGTTGAACTGGCTGTGGTTTCTATTACAGGGTCCAAATTCAAATAAGGTTCTACTGCAGAAGGCACTCAACTCTCATTTCTCATCAAGATTAGTGGTGCAGAGGAACCAAGCCACATCCCTGAGCGCAGGTCTAAGCACTAGCATCTGTGTTTACTATGTATTGGGGGAGCCAGCCTGCAAGCTCTTCACACTGAGCTTAGCTGTTTCACCTTCCTATTTTTTCTCCAAATGCCTCATTCCTAATTTTGGTAGACACATTTTACTGTAGTGTGGGACTGAGCTGAAAGCTTTGTTTCCTCCCAAGAATCTTGTGAGGATAATTCGTAACCCAGCAGTTTGTATCAGTGCCGTAGCATCTGAAATGCACTGTAGAATGCTTACACAATATACCTGTACACTCCCTTGGCAGGAAGACACTCAAATCTTCTGGTAGATGCACTTGGGTATATAATGGATTGCGCTACATATGTTCAATGACAGGACAAGGCACAGAAAATCCAGCTAAGGGGAGAAAACCACTCCAGACTGAAAAATTGGAGGGCATTGAAAATACATACAGAAGAAAAGCATGTAGCCTTGACAATGAGGGAACGGATGGAAATAAGAGGTTTGAGCTGCTTGCACAGGCTGCTTCACCTCAGACAAGTCGACTGAGATTCCATCTTCCCCCCTACCCTTTGTCTATGTAGGTCTCAGGAGCTCCTAAGCAGGGTTGCTCTCAGGGGCAGCAGTGAGGATACTTTATCTTGGTCATTGCTTCTAAGACATACGATAAAATTGCTTTGTGTGAGTTTGTGTATATATATATATGTGCAGAAATCTCAGGCTGCCTTTGGAGCAGATAAGGAATAAACACAGAATGCCTGGGGAACATGTGGGAGGAGCAGAGTTCCCAGCCGGTTATTAATCCACTTTCAGGACACGGCTTTTACTGAAGTTTAAAAATACATTAAAAAACAAGAAAAAGGTGAATTTTATGTCTAGCCGCAGCCCAGGCTCCAGCCTCAGCGCCCGCCCGCCGTGCCGCCGCCACAGCGAAGAGCCCCCCCGCGCCCCTGGCCCCAGCTACAGGCGGCCCCTCTCCGCTCCGCTCCGCTCCGCTCCGCTCCCCAGCGGGGGGCGCAGCCAGCGCGGCCGCGTGTTGATCGCGGCGCCCAGCGGCGCTCCGCGTGTCGCGGGCCCGGCTCAGGCCAGCTCCCTCGCCTCGGGCGGCCGCTGGGCTGCGGCGCCCTCGCATCCTGTCGTTGGTGCTTTGCAAACACAGACTCCTCCTCGGATTTGTTTGGGTTGGGTTTTTTTATTTTTTCTTTTCCCCTTCTCTCCCTTCTCCCTTTTTTTTTTTTTACGAAGATGGCGGCGCCTCTCGCCAGCAAGGCAGGTGCTGCCTGCAGCACTAGCAAGCCTCCCTTCCCGGAGCTGGATTTCCGATCGGGAGCCAGGGTGGAGGAACTGAATAAACTCATCCAGGAATTCACCAAACACGACCAGAGGGAGTACGACGACCAGCGAGCCCTGGAGATCCACACGGCGAAGGACTTCATCTTCTCCATGCTGGGTAGGGCAAGGACCGGGCGGGGCGCGGGCGGCGGCGGTGCCGGCAGGGGACCACGGGCAGGGACCCCCGGCTGCGCCGCACCGATGGACCCGTTCCCTGTGCCGCAGGCGCGCCGGGCTGGAGGTCCCTGGCCGCAGGGCGGGTCTCAGCCCCAGGAAACTGTTTTTTCCTGTCTTACCCGCCTCGTCTGTAGCAGCGATGTGTTTACAAGCACAGGGGAGAGGCTGAGTCGCAGAGCTGGCTGGTGCCCGAGAAGCACGCTGAGCCTGCGGGACTGGAGGCGAAGCGAGCCCGACCCTTTACTGATTCTCCCCCTCAACTATCAAGTATTGTTTTCTGGACCGCTTATTTTTGTTATCCGATCAATTGATGCTTGCGTAGGAGTATCCTCTGAGCTGCATTTCTTGCTTAGGTTGCAAAACTTGCTGCTAGTGGAGTAAGTCAGATTGTGGCGGGGGAGTTCTCATCTGGGTGAAACTTTGAATTGTGAGCTGGGATCCTTAAACCAGTGTGAAACACGTGTTGGCCCTTGCAGAAATCACCTGGGCTCTGGCACGACTGAGGCTTCTCTAGATTAACGGTGGAATGACTAACAACTCTGATTCTTCAGGTAGTCACTTCCTGATAAATATTTACCTTGTTTTGACTAAGGGATCACTCACAGGAATGAGAGCCTTCAGGGTATGAAGAGGTGCTCTTTAACATAGAGGTTGGATCTTGAAATCAACCATCCAAGTCTGAATCAACGTCTCAAACATTCTTGCATGTAAAATGAGAACATGGGTAAACAGCAGGTGTGGCCAGTGAACGGTTCTTTGTAGCTGAGAGGTGTTTGAAGTGTATTTGGCACGGACCAAATATGTGGTCTGCATGTACACTGTGAATAACCTACACAGCACTGTTTTCATTCAGGAGCACAGAGCTATCCTGTTTCAATAATAATTATTTTCTGTATTGGGGGATAATCATTATAATAGGCCACTTCATCTATAGCCACAAACGTATCTGCACTCATTAAATGAGAATCTACCTGTCCAGCTGGTTGTCTTGTAAGGTATCTGGATAAGTGCCTGCTGTGGGATCTGCATGACTTAATACCACTTTTTCACTGAGGACTGGACAGGATATGGCAGACTAAATTTAGCTTGAGAACAAGGGCAACAAGTTGAAAAGTCGTAGCATGTATATATATATAGTTGTTGTTATAAATATTTTTCCCTTCATGTTAAAAAAAAACAAATGTGGTGAAGCTGTGGTTGCATTAAAGCCTGTAGGATTTTTATTATTGGAAACCTGATCCTGTGGAAGTCATCTGCTATTATGATCTGATATATTTTTAAATCGCGGCTGAGCGAAAGCAGGGCTGGCTGTGATGAAGCAAAGAAGAGTGTAGAGAAAACAGAACAGCAGTTCTGGGTGTGTAGCTAGCAGGTAGAGAAAGGTTTATATGGTCCTGTTTAAGCATTAATAGTCTTTGCTAGGGACAGGGACCACAGCATTTCTTCCTGCCTATGTGGGAGTGGGAGAATGCAGTACAAGAGGGAAGAATGGCTGAAGTGTCCCTTGTATTTCTGCAAACACACCCTAATGCCTTGCTTTTCATGAAAACAGGGAGCCTTAGGCTGTTTAGAGATAACGTAAATTAATGTGGCTGTCTCTGTCAATATAATGGCTGGGAGATGAGTGTTCTTCAGTTTTAAACCGGTAGAGTAAACCCACGGTTTAAACAAAAGCTGCATTTCTGTTGTAAGTTATGCCTGCCAATTTTCAGTGAGAGTTGTTTCTGAATAAAAGAAGAGGCTTGAGGGCCAAGCCAGGGAGAGTAATGGAGACAGCGTGTTTGATTTGTCTGCATTAAACACTGAAGTTCTGTTAGTGGATCAGACCCTTCTTAGCCAGAGAGGCTATTAAATCTAAAAAGATTTGTCTTATTAATAAATAGCTCTTTCCCCTGTGCCTGATCTCTCCCTTACTGCTCTTATGGGGTGATGATAAGAAAATTAAACGTAGCTTTCCTGATTTAATTACATTGGTGTGTAATTGGTGGATGAATAGTAGGCTAGGAGAGTGTGCAGATTCTCAGATGTTTGTACTCTGCATGGCTTGCCCTCTAGGTCAGATCTCTGCTTTCTATTTATATTGCCTCTTTTTCACATGTGTTGTCTTGCTTTGGCTATCAGCGGCCGAACTCTAGGAGATCACAAGAGTTGGGCTATGATAAAATTAGGGAGAGGTACTGCTTCTCATGTCTCTATCTAAAATCTTGTGCTTCAAGCATTAGAATAGGACTGCAAATGACCTGTGTATCTGGTGGGGGAAGTGAGTATTTTCTGGATGTGGACAGTTCCTAGTCATCCCATTTGCTAACACCTACACTGAAACAACAAGTGTCTTTTGGTGCCTTTGCTAGGTAAATTGCTATACTCACACTGAGCTGTGCCTGACAATTACCTGTCTCTGACATAGGTATAACTGAGCCTCAAAGGAAGGGAAGGCTGTATTAATCATGAATAGTGGAGAAAAGACAGTCTTGTGTGCTGGGCAGCAGGCTGGCTGGGAGTAACAGAGAGACCAAGTCTCAGTCTGCCAGCCATGAAAAGAGCTAACTACTTATACTCCCTGGGACTCAGTTTTGGTGTGTTTCTTTTTTTTGTGTGTGTGTGTGCTTGAAGAGTGATAAAGGAGTATTTTTATCAAGTGATGATATTACAGTCAATGATATTTTGATTTTTAAAGCAGTTGCTGCTATTGTGATGAGAGGGGCATAGCACTCATTAAAAACCTTTTAGGGGTACCTGACCTAGAGTGTATTGATCCTGCAGTACAAGTGCTTCCAGGAGACTTTTTTAATAAGCACTACCTGTCAGCATCTAAGTGAAAAAAGGATTAGTAATGCATACATGTGCTAGGCTTAAAAAGCCATATATTATGCTCTTGGGAACCAGAATACTGCATATTAAATAACCCCTTGAAATTTCTAGTGCTATGGTTGCTTCTTTTGCACGTTGTTAGGGATACTGCCTCTTGCATTCTACTTCTTAACAAGAGAAGACAAAAAAGTAAGGAGGTATGCAGGTTATACCGAGCTGTTTCCTTCACTCTACGCACACATTGGTATTCAGTCATCTAGAGCAGTTTTCAGGCTCCTCAGGTTGGTATTTTGTTTCCCTTTGCTATCATGAGACATTTTCTTCTCTGCAGAGTCAGAAGAGGAATGGTCAGGATATTTCGTGCCATTCTCTTTCCTCTCATTGCCCTCTCTCCCCTGTTCAAAGGAAGGACAGGGACTAAAGTGGCCTTTTTTGTTTGTTTTTTTTTTTTTTTTTAAATTCTAGTTATATCTGTTACTTCAGAGGTTGCATCTCAGTTCTGCAGGAGCTGCACACCAGGACAGGCCACACTTCAAGGATCTGCAGCCAGCTGCAACTTAGAGCTGTTGACAAGACCTCTAGAGAGCTTCTATCAGCACTTGATATAGCAGAGGTGGTGAGCCTGTTCCGAGAGCATTTCCTTTCTTTCTGGTGCTTGCCCAGTGCTGAGCTGGGTGTGCTAGCAAGTCTTTGTGATAGAGGCAAGTCTCACAGTGGAAGCAGAGCTGGCATCAGCAAATTATTTTGCTGCCAATGCCATCTTCCCGACTGGAGTGAGTTACCCTGCTGGGCTTCTGCATCTGTAGCAAGGCTTCCAGCTCTTTCTTGGATTGAGGGGCCCCCAAAATATGTGTAACAGAGGTGCAGTTTGCTTTGCTGAGAACACAGGTGTTCTGACAACAACTTGCTTTTATTAATGTCTCCTACAAGAGGAGCATTTTATGGTCCTCTTCTGTACCCAAGTGTAGCAGAGCAGCCTTGGTAGTGGGACTCTGTTGTGTGGGCTTATGCAGCATTTTTTCTCCCTTTTCCTACCTGGCATAACTTGCTGATGAAACTTTCTATTGTAGATTAAATTTCAGGCATTGTTGGAAGTGTTATCTGTTTGTGAAACATCGTGGAAATTCTCTGGTTTTTGTTGGTTTGTGGAGCTGATGAAATAGCAACAGCATTGGAGTGATCTCTCTAGGGTTAAGTCTTTTGTGTGTGTGTGTGTGTGTGTGTCTTTTCTTTAGGGAGGCCAATCCTGATAGGAGCTCACTGTACTCTGAGGCCTATGTTAATAAAGGCTCCCTGCTGGCATTCCCTGTGCTGCTGAATGCATAATGCACAGCTGTTAAAAACAGCCTTACTGTATTGCAGATTTCATTTCTGGCTTCTGTTGCATCTTCTCTCCCTACATGCCACATGTTTCTGTGTTTGCACTTGAGGTTGAGGGGATTTTGTATTGTGTTTCGTTTTGTTAAGTTGCAGGTTGCTAGGCTGCTAGTAATCCTAGCAAGGCATCGGTAGCTTCTATTTGGTTATAGCTACCAGAAGTCAGTCAGTTTCATCAGATTGGGGATTCTTGCTGTGTAACTAGTTAAAAAATATTGTTAGCCTCCTCTGTCCTTTTATACAAAGGTATTGCTGCTCCAAGTATGTGTGCAGTGAAAATAGGTTGAAATTCTTTCTCTCGATTTGTTTTAAGATGCTGGTACTTCTGCTCAACTACTGTTTTGAAACATTAGGTTGTGATGCAAGGTATTCAGTGTAATAGCTAGGAACATGTCTTAAGGGCATGAATTCTCATGGCAGGCTTGTTGGACTGCCCACTGCCTGTTTCTTCAGTCTGTGGAAATATTTGTAAAAGATTTGGGTGCATACTTGCCAAGCCCCATTATGCAATTATGTTTTAAGGGCAATTTTGTAATTACAGTGGAGGATCGTAGCTAAGATCCATGAAGTTTTGGGGTTTTGACTTTTCCCTTTTTCTTCCACATGACTTTGCATGAATGCTAAAACATTCAGAGCAGTTCTAGTCAGAAACCAGTTGTTCAACTTTCTTCTAGGCAGCTGGCTATTTTTATAGGTGAAGCTATATTAAAGACAAATACAGCATTTGCTCAGGAAGGCTGACGGGCATATTTTATTATAGCTGTGGTAATCTATAAGACAGATGTGTACTTGGAGACCTAGAGCAGACCATAGGCAGAGTCCAGTCTGGAGGAGACTCAGGATGTAATAGTCCTGCCTGGACTTCCCAAGGGGAACCTCCAAGCTGTACAAGTTTCTTTTGGATAGTTGGGATTGCCCTCCATAATTTTTATTTAAGAAATGACAGGTTCCTGCTGGCTTTAACTCTCTTGTACAGCTGAAAGTTTTGCATCTTTTCTTGGGCCTTGACGTGTACACTCTTGCCCCTGTACATGTCCCAGCCTTCTTGCTGCAAAGGTGGTTTTCTCAAGTACATCTCTGTAACCCTTCCCTGTGTTCCCTTCTCTGTCCTGGTCAGACCCCACCTGTTTGTACTGTGCAAGATAGGTTGGGTAAGAAAAAGCCAGGAAGAAATGTGGTTAAGTCCAAGAGATTAGCTCTTGTCTCCAGTCAAGGGGGCTTCAGTTGCAGGGGTGGCTTCAGCATCACACTGAACAGTGATTAAGATAACTGCATCTCCTTGCATGTCTATGTGAGACTCTGTGATGGCAGCTGCAGATAGAGGCTCTGGTATAGAACTCTTAACTTTCTCTAAGAAAAATGACCTGCCCTTGAGTCCACTTCCTATGGCTGAGTGATGCAAGTGTGTGAAACTAACTTGAGCAAGAGCTGTAGCTCATTTTCTATGAAAAGAGAGGATTAAGAATGTAGTGAATTGTGTAGGGTGACATACCTCCTGAGCCAGGTTTTCCCTAGGGATCTTACAGCTGGAATGGGTTCAGTTCCATACCCTAATTCTTTCTGCCCATTGGTAGCTTTGTCTGCTATTGGCTGAAGGAGATAAAATTTTCTGAGACTAACAGTCCATTCATCTGCACAACATACTATATTACTGTATTATTTAGACCTTCTTTAATTTGCCTATTTTGGGGGCATGAAATGAGCAGAGTAGAATAGCTGAAGTTCTGGGGGTTCAAAGGGGTATCTGCCCTGCTTTTGTCCTTGGAAAAGCAGAGGACGTAGCATGGGCGCTAAAGCGGAAGGCATCTTTGGATGTTGTACTCACAGAAAGCCCTTCATGGAGAAGGGTGTGTGCATGCATGGGAGCAAGGGTGAAGAACAACTTCTAGGTGAATGTCTCAGATTATTTGCCCAAATCTTTTTCTGATCAATGGTAGTGTGACGTGAGGTCAGGAGATTAGAACTTTTTTGGAACTTGCAGCCATACTTCATAGGTTCCCCATCTAACTATGGATTTTATATCCAGTGGAGGTTTATGACTTCTTTTATCACATATCTATCTTACTGTCTGACTAGCAAAAATATGAGAGTTGGCTTCTTTTTTTGCTAATGCAGCTGGAAGGCAGTTTATGAGACATTCAAAATAAATCTTTCAGCAGCAGCTGATGTTCCAGTTGACAGATTCTGCTATGGATTTTGCTTTTCTCTTTAGTAAAGAGAACTCCACTGTTTGCTTTCATTTTTACCGTTCTGTTCCATCCACTTTTATTGCAAATATCAGTTGTCCTGGACTGAATGGGTTAATCTGCAGCTTCCTACTTCAGCCAACCTGACAGGTCCCTGAATCATGTAGTTCTGCATTAGATAAAATTCATGCATTTCTTTGAAAACACCATCTTAGTGACTTTCTGGTTGTAAGGGAATCAAAATGTGCTGTAGCATTCAGTTTGAGGAGGATAGGTTCCCTCCTCCCCAACGTATTTGACTTTTGAGCTTTCAATAAACACTTGATGCTAAGGAATTTACAAAAACCTTGTTAATATGTTATATTTCATCTGTCAGTATGATTTTAATCTAATTTAAAGTAGTTAATTAGAAGGTTGTTAATACATTTTGATGTGTGCATGCTGGTGCTGAAAGTACAATTTGCATACCACTGAGTGGAGGTGATTAATTACTTTAAGGTTCATAATATCTGGGTCTTTGAAACAGCAGTGGTAGCTAGTTCCACCCACTCATGTTTAGGGCTGTGGGCAGAAGTTTGCACAGCAGTGGGTGGCTTCAGCTGGTAGAACAGGAGGTGGGTGGCATCCATTTCACCCTAAGAAAATCACTGTAGGTAAGAAAACTGACTCAGGACCTATGTTCCATAGACCTATGTTCCATTCCGAGCTGCCTCCAAATGTAATGATACGTAATGGGGCCTCAGTACTACGAGAAGCCTTCCTCATCTCCTGTGCTTCAGTAACCTGTGAAAGGTGGGGTGGTACCGCAGAGAGGGACATTCTGGTGTTGCTATTCTTTTGTGATTGGATGGGTTAACTGTGCAGTGCAAAGGAAGTCTGGTTTTGAGTGTTTAGCCTCAGAATGTATTTAAATAGTGAAGGCATCTAGTTCTGTCATTGGGTGTTGATTTGGTGGCTTCAAGATCAAGTACAGTTCAGCCTCAGAGAGAGATTACAACCTGACCCAGTTAGGTAGTTCTAGCAAGTAACCTTATTTTATACTGAAGGGATCCCAAAGGAAAACTGGGACAAATTAGTTTGAGGAATGCATCCTGGCCGCAGTCGGCATGCTGGTGTAATTTGTCAGAGTTAGGCAATGCCAAACAGCAGAAGGCAACAATTTGGGACAGAAAGCAAGGGAAAAATACAAGAGATGGCTGAAGCTAGAAAACCTGTTAGGATATCCATGAAGAATTGATGAGAATTTCTTTTTTTATGTTTCATTTTGTTGTTGTTTTGTTTTGGGTTTTGTGTGTGTTTGTTTGTTTGTTTTTCCCCTCAGTGACACCTTTCTGAGGTCATAATTTAGAGGAAAAGTGGAGGTTTATGTGTGGAATGTCATTGGTCTGCTTAGATTTTCTCTACTACAGCTTGCAGTCAGACCATGCAGAATTTCTTCCACCCACTGACATAACCAGAGTTCATAACTGATTTGGTCCAGAGCTGTCAAGCTGCTAGGGAACACTTTAACAAGTTGGTTCTTATGTTACTGCATAGTCTTTTAGGCCATGTTCTTTCTTCTAAAATGTCTTCTCTCGACTCTCCTGTTCATGCTGTAGGATCCTTTGACACTGCTCCACGCCTCTCTCAGGCAAGGATGTTTTTATTCAGTGATGCATATATGACCTTGTTTAGAAAATCATGTGCTGTGGTTGTGTGGAAAGAGTTATATTAAAAAGCTATCAAAAATGCTTAGACAAACATTGCAATTAGCTTCTGTGCTTTTTCCTTCAGCTCTCCTACTCTTTGCATTTTAATGTATCTCTTCAAGAGCTGGTGATGCATTGGGTGACTCCTTTTGGAAAAGAATCCTGTGCTAATAGCTTTGGCTGGGCATGATGCACAGGCAGATGCTTAGAGGTATTTCATGTTTGTTTTGTGCTTCACTAATTAATGTGTAACTTAGTGGTAGAACATCAGGAAAGCTGCCTTTGCTGACACTTCCTGGAATAATGATTTAATCGTTTGTGACACATTCCTGCTGAGTGTCAAAGCTGATAACTCTAATCTCTGCCCCTAGTTTAGTGTGACAGGAACCTGTTCTAGAGGGCATTTTGCAGGAGTTTGGAAGCTCTTCTTGGTACTTTGTGACCAATTTGTGTAAACCTTTTTTGTATGTTGCCACTCTTGAACGTGATTGTACAGGATTGCATGGTGCACTGAAGAATCTGAAGTTGAGTGCAAACAAAGGGGCTGGCTGCCTGCATTCAAATGAAATAAGGGCTGTCCTGGGAGGAAGGGGGAAACACCTTAATCTCCTAAATATACTTCTTCCTTTGCCAGCTTCAGGGTGGTGGTGTTCATATTGATTCAGAGGTGCCTAAACCCACTCCTCTTTGTAGCATATGATTCTGAACCCTGTGTACGGATGCATATCAGCCTTACAGCTACTCTCCAGTGATTAGTCCTGGTGATACAACCAGTACACCTTCTGTTCCAGTGTGGACAGTGAATTACTGTTTAAACTTTTGGTTGAATGGTAGCAGCTCTGCAAATAGACGAGAGAATGTCACTGTAACAACACTTCAGGGGCTCTGTTTCCTTCTCTGTCTGAAATTTGCCTTTTGAAAGTGGCATACAGGGTGCTGAATGGCAGATCAGGTGTTGACATTGGCCCCTTGATATTAGGCCCTCAAAGCTTGAGTTGCTGAAATGTCTGTATTTCATAGACAGTAGGGCAACCATGTGCTAAGCAATCAGTAATTTGAGGAAAATAAGAGGAATGTAAGTTTTTCTGTAAGCGCAGTATTGTCTCTGAACAAGCAGCACCTTCTGAATTAAATGCATGGTTATGTGTGGGGTTTTTGTTGTTCTTGGGCTTTTTTTTTTTGTTGTTGTTGTGGTCCTTTCCCCCCCCCCCAATGTGCAAGCTGTAATGCACATCTAAGTGCATTATTAAGAAAAAGGAGCTATTACAATTTGAGCATCTGTCAAAGGTTTATTTTATGTGCTAAATTGTAAGAGCTTGACCCTATATCCCCAATTCTTCCTAATTTCCTGTGAATTTTGTGATGCATTGAGGCATCAGTGTTATACTGAAAATAACCACTTTGACAGGAGCTTGTAATAGCTAAGCATGACTGTGCAGTTATTTTAATTATCTTGGGGAGGGATTCATATATGCTAGGTAAGCGCTTAGCAAAACTATTTGTACATTATCAGAGCTGCAGAGTTAAGTTACTAGTTAATCTGTAAAGTCACAGTTAAAAACCAAGTTGTTCTGATCTAATTAGACTTGATTTCTGGTTCTGGAAGCATAAGACACTTTTGATTAGCTTTAAAAACTAGACAGTCCCTCTCACTCCTTCACCTATACACTAGGTATGCAGGTGGAGCTCTCTTTCCCTCCCAGCAGAGCTGTTCCACTGCACCAGGCCTCACTGAGGTGAGGATGGTAGTCCTGTGGAGAGATTTATGTCTGAGGGAGACAGGAATTGAGGAGACGAATGAACAAAATCAGCAGACCCACAGCGTGTTGATAGACCTCCTGTTCTTAATTCGCATCTGTAAATGGCACAAGTTTCTGCTGTTGTGCACCAAGACAATAATAAATAACAATCCTAAGTGTTTATATACCACTTGACGATTTTCAGTGTTCAACACACATCAACTAATTCAGCTGAGATGCAAATACACTGTAAGCAAAGTTACTCTTCTTGCTGCCCAGGGGAACTTTTCATTAAGCTGGGATAAGGCTTTTCTTTTCCTCTTAGCTGGAGTTGCTGGCAGAACTGTTCTATACTGGGGCAGTGTCTTTCCTTTTGAAGTTTTTAAGCCTTTGCATGTACCCTTGTTTGCACAGGAATTGGACTACCCCCAAGTCATGCATCCTACTGTTAATAAAATTATGCAGGAGACTTGTCTGTATGTTCTGTGCTGCAAATAATGCAGACGCACAATTAACAGATTTGTAGTTTCAGAAGCTATTGAGTTAACAAAGATGGTGATGTGTTAAGTGCATCCTTCTGTGCTTGCATAAGGCCTTCTGGGATTCACCATCTCCAGTAGACCTCAAGGCTCAGGAGGGAAATAAATATCTGTCCATTTTGACTATGCTAGATCATCAGATAGTGTGCTGAAGAGAATTGAGGATGCTTGGTGGATGGCTTTGGTCCATGTTTCGCTAAATCCAGTACTTCCTAGAGCACCCATCTATCTTTTGGGGCAGGAGAAAGCCCAACAGAAGGCCTGTTGCCAGGTAAGAGATGAGTTTTGAGGGTGATTGAAGATATTACATCTTACTGTGCATAATCCTGAATCTCAAACATGGAGTAATACATGCATTTGCATGAATATAATTCATCCAGCATTTGACTTGCTTTCTGCCTTGGCATTCTGTATATGTGTGTTGTCATGGGTTCAGCAGCAGCAGTCATTTTTCTTTAAGCAGTAGCTGGTGAGCACTGTGTTGTGGATTTTCAGCTTGGGAACAGTGCTGATAACACCAGTGTTTATAGTTATGGCT
>JASSUY010033982.1:14127-35212 GCA_032466535.1 Forpus xanthops
TTCTTATCTCAACCTGTGGGAGTTGCATTCTTTTGATTCTCCTTCTCATTTCCCCGGGACTGGGGAAGAAAGAGGGATGTGTGCACAGAACTGTTTGAGGGGCCTCAAACTACGACATGTGTGTAGAGCTGGTAGGGGGGAATTTGATGCATCTCTTTTTGAGCTGGAAAGGGTTGGTTCTACTTTATATTTGTGAAAATAGCATCTGTTTTTAGTGTTCCATTAGAGTGACTAGAAGATAAGCATCTTTTTCTTTTTTTTTGTCAGGTTAAATGACCTGGATTTAGTGATTTACTTTAGAAATAACTATTTGGTAGTCTTTGTAAACTGATGGTTAGTGCTGTAGAACTGCCTGCATGCTTCGCAGTTATAACTCTCTTTCTAATCCGTGAGGTTTAGTTATAACTAGGTAATGGCACTTCTGGATTGCCTCTTAGCTTAACCTTTTGGTAATTCCTTTTTCAGAAGTGATGCCTGCATGTTCGACTTGAAACTGATTCTGACTAAATGGCACAGGTTATCATTTTCCTATAAATGGTTGTATGAGCAGGAACATCATTAATCTCTTAGTGACCTAATTACACAGGGAGGTAGCAGTGCAATTTGAGATTGAAACTCACCTTGCTGCAGCTTTCCCTTCAGCCAATAGTGCATAGGAGAAGAACAGGATGTTTGTTGCTTGTAATGATTTCTCTTTCAGTGGCTTTGATATCCTTATTTTCTGTTTGAAGTTAACGTGCAGATTGCTAGGTGGTATGACTCAAAGTGACTGACTGAGCTGCTATTATATGTGAAGATGTCTCCAAGACATCCTGGTCAAACAGCACATTGGCTTCTGCCACAAGACATTTTAAGGGAGCTGGTGAGCTGAAGGATCAAGATATTTTAACAGTTTATTGCTAGCACTGTAGCTGCCAAATAACAGCTCAGAGCCTAAGGCTGAAAATGTTCCTATTAAACAGTGCAAATGAATTGCTTAAAAGAAATTTATCAGAGGACTTCTACCAGGTTATAGGAATTCAATTTCTACCTTCACAGTTAATTTTCTCCAATTTCTGCGTGTGTTCCTATGTTGTAAGCATAAGGAATTTCAAGACTTATATTTCACTCTTATATTTGTTATTTTACGTCCAGGTTTCCCTGCTACCTTTCAACTCTGCTTTTTCCTAGGGTTAGTGTGCCATATTTTTTCTGAAATACGCTTCAAAATCGATTGTTTCCATTTCTCATCTGCTCCAAAACTCAGAAAGGTTTAGTGACTCCTTCCTATTCTGATGTTAGGATAATATCAGCTTGAAGCATTGAGTTTTTTTCTCCCTGTGTTGTCTCCTCCCAGTCCCCTTTGTTTCTGGAGGAGCAGTGTTACTGGACAGGTGTAGAGCTTTTACAAGTGTTTTTCTTCTGCATTTCCAGTTTTTCACTTTTCTTTATCAAAGACTCATACACCCATTCTGATTCAAGGGACTTGGTCCAAACCAAAATAAAAAATACCCACATTTTTTTCCTGCCTTCCTTACAAGGCTTGGCTGTACTGCCTCGCTGAACAAACACCACCTTTGTCTTCGCTTTGGAATAAGAAACAAGCAGGCTCATTGATTCCTGCTGCATTAGTGCTATCCTCCTCCCTCCTGCTGCTATAGTGGTTATCAGGGGGTAGGAGGGAAGCTGCTGTTTTCATGAGACCTTCCTCCCAGGAGGCTGCTGGAGGAAGCTTCTTGCACTCTGGCCCCAGAGACAGCACTTATGCAGGCTGTAATAACTGGAGGAACGAAAGCAAATATCACTTTGTGCAATAGTGGGTGGAGAGGGGACACTGAGATTGCTACGCTGAGAATGCTGGAATATTTTCAAATAAAAGTACAGGAGAGACAAGGAGCCACATCCATGCCCTGACCTGCATCCCTAGCACATGTGAACCTGAACTCTCAGCTGGTAACCCCTGAGCCACTAAACTGCCTTCTCTGAGCATGTCTGCATTTGCTGGGGAATTCTAGGAATGTGGACTTCAGCACTGTGTGGGGCTGCTGCTGCTCAACCTCTCTTCAACCAAGAAGCTGCAGTGGGGTTGGTATTGCCAGGATAAAGCCACATTGCAGTTGTTTGTGGCATTCTTTAACTGAAGATTTATTTTTCCTACCACAGCAGGAGGCAACATCAAAGAGCTGGATAGAGTCCTCTTCCCTTCCCAGGCACAGCATAGCTTCACCCCTCTCTCCTCCCAATCTCCTCTTCCAATCACTTTGTTTCTAAGCCATTAAACCTTTACTGACTGTGATATAAAAGAGACTTTAGTTAGTGATCTATTGCCCCAAATTACAGGGGTAATTGATCTAAAGAGGTAAGAGGAGAAAGTCTGTGGGAAAATGGAGCTGGTATCACCAATGCAAACCTCTCTTTTAATGTCCTGTCTGTACTGAAGCAACTTCATCTTTAGCCTCCAGCTAGTGGAGTTGTTCTTGGAGGATGTGGGAGATCTGCTATTGACCCTCATAAAAGAAAGATAGGTGCCAAGCTGATCATACAAGCCCCACCACCTGCTTGGCTTTGTCCACAGCTCTGTGCCTGCATGTGTCTTTGCTGTGTGCATGTGTTGTACAGCAAGGCAGCTTGAGTCTGTGGGTTTGTTTTGTAGTAGGTATGGTAATAAGGGGTGAAGGAGTGCACTCCTTAGTCCCTGTCTCTGTTTTTGGTGGATACTAAAAGGTCCTTCAGTTTGCTTTGAATACCTCCTGACAAAGGAAGGCAAAACAGTTTGTGTCCTCAGCATGGCAGAACAACCATGTGACCAGCATCTCTGAAAGAGCTCAACTGTGCATCTTGGAGTTCCATCCAAACTGTGTTAGCACAGAGTTCCTACACACGCAGGTGTTCAGTGCCACATTTGATAACTAGGCAATGAGTCAGGCTACTTGAGTTGCTAAGTGCAGTATAAGAAGCAACCTGGACCCAAATAAGAGCCCACTGTGATTCTGGAGGAAAATGTAAGTTTATTTTTAGGGTTGTTGCTGTTCTATTCTGCACCAAGGCAAATAATGCTCCAGTTCTGCACCACAGTTAAGCATTGTTCTGCCTTATTCCTCATTTCTTGGTCCCGTCTATTTTAACTGGCAAATATTGCTTGCTTGAGTACCTCCTTTCCTGACCTTGTGTCTTCTTATCTAGGTGCTGAAGAAAGCTGTGGTTGGAAACAATCCAGGGCTTGTGTTCTCTACAAAATACACTTAAAATTGTTCCTGGTCACCTTGCCAGCAAATCTATTTCTGCCCTGCTGATGACCTGACTTGCAAGCTGAAAATGTCTGGGTAGGATTTATTATGCTCTGACCATAAAATTTTAAACTTCTTTTAATGGTAGATGTTAAATCACTGCTGTCCCAGTTCCAAGCTCAGTGCAAAATTTCAGAGTTCTTGGGAAGGCTTTTCCCCTGCCAGCAACCTTGATTTTCTGAGAAGGACAACAATAAGTTACAGGGTTGTTCACAGGACATGGAAGTGGTAGTTGGGTGAGGGACTGATATGGTGGCCAGTGTCCAGACAGCTGTCTGGCTCTAGAGATCAGAGCCAGGCAGATCTGGTACTGCTGTGGTGTGACGGAGGGATGTTTGTATTGGTGTCTGGGTGCAGACACTCCACTGGGACAGTGATTGACTGGCTCTGTTCTTGGCTTTGTTCCTCCCTGACTGAAGTATCTTTGATGCCGCAAGAAAACTGAGAATCAGTATTTTGATGCTGAGCTGCTTACAGCAAGCTATTTTTTCTACATGTCTAATGAATACTGAACTGTTCAGTGTTGTCACTCTGTGTTGCTTTGTCCCTTGCTGTTGGGAGCTTCTGTATAGATTTTCCTTTAGATTGGCTAAAGAAAGCCATAAAGTCCTGTGACTCAGTGTAGAATGCAGGGTGCTTCCTTAATTATGACATGAGAGGTTCACTCTTCTGGCTGAGGCTGTTGTCTGTCTCCTTTGCTCGGAGAGCACCAAAAGCAGTAAAACAAAATCCAGTGTTTCTCAAACCACATAGTAGTCTTAAAGCCCTTTTACAGCTACTTGGAGACAGCTGTGGCAGGTGGGCCAGAGATAATTTCCTTGCCAAGCAGAGGGAGATGGCGCCTTCTGTGTTGTTTGTGTTTGTAGGGGAAGCAGAGAGCCACCCAGGGCTTCCCACTCTCAGGCCTATGCATTTCACATTGCTCCATCTTTCTCACAGGCGCCTAGCACAGCACTTTCCTTTTCATCAACAGGAGTACTGTTCAGTGCGTTTGGCTTTCTTTATCCCAAGGCTGGACATCATACAGAATAATCATTCAACACTAAACAGGTGGGAAATGTTCAAGATCAGCCTATCAAAAATGGCTGAAATATTTTGCAGTATGTTGCGGTAGTTTTCCATAGTTCATGCTTGAGCAGACTAGGATAACCCCAGTCCTTAACACTCCTCATAGCAGTGTTCTCAGTGATGGCAGCTAGACGCAAAGCTCTGTATTGGAGTAGCCATAAGCTTAAAACAGTCTGTATTTGATAATTTTCTCTTCTGGAAGATCTGTGCTCTTTAACTCTGGGATTATTTCGCTTTGGTTACAGTGGAAGAAATGGACTGTCATCAGTAGAGGCTGGCAATACTGGACCAGGGGTTTAAACAAAACCACTTTCAGCAAGAATGCTGTCTCTGCATGGGTCTGTCTATCTCAAACAGAGGGTCTGACTTTTTCCTCTGCTTATTCTCACACCTGTAAATTTTGAACAGACCTTCTTAATGGCACTGCCATGTGTGTCTTCTTCCCATGTTAGAAAGGAAGATGATGAATATGGGCATCCCAGTGTGCATGCATCTGTCTGCCTGGACCTGTCCCTCAATTAAAGAGGAACTGATGTCATATTTGAAGGTCAGCTGTTTTATAACCTAATATTACCATTTTTTTTCCCTTCTGGTTATATATTATCTCCCTCCAATCTGCAGCTCGGCACCATCTGGTGCTGGCACACAAGGGAGAAAGATTAAAGGAAAGTAAAGCAGCTTTGTTCGCTTCCCCCATTGCTTCCGATGTACAGAGAAGCCAGCAGTCTCTTAGAGTATTGAGTTTTAAGTGATGGGGCTTGATTCTGCTAGTTTTTTAAGTGAGGGAGAAATATTCTGTGCTTACCTGCGATCTGCCAGGAAGTGCCTCAGGATTCCTAAGGGACTTACTGTGGCCACAGATTGCACTTAGCTGAATTTTATATTATATTTAGGTAGTCTTGGCTTTTTATGAGCTGTTTTTCCTAGCACCCATATTTTCCTTACCAGTGAATTGCCAGAAGCGCTCCTACATAAGATACACATAGTGCTAACCCAGACTACAGCCTGCTTTGGTAGTGAAGTGCTGGGAACACCTGAAGTGCATTTGCGGCTGACAGGGCCACTCAATCAATGCACCACAAGCATGTTCTGCCATGCAGGGGTTGCTCCATGTTCCCTGGTGGCATCTGCCTGCAGACCACAGAGGTGCATACTTACTTGCCCTTCCGGAAGCCTATGGTGAAAATGAACCAGTTGTTTCTGTTTCAAAGGCAGGGTTAGATTTGCACTCAGACTTCACCCTTTCCCCCATCCTCCTTTCCTCTTTTGCTCCATCCATCTGGAGGTGCGATTGCTCTCTGTCCAAGCTGTGTGATTAATGTTTTCTGTAAATCTCTTTTCTTTGCAATAATAAAGTGAAATTGACTCAGGGATGCTGATCTCCTAGGCCAGCAGAGTTACTTGCAAGCTACCATCTTCCTGTTTCACTTCAATGTTGCAAATTTTGCACTGGGCAGTTTGAAACAAAATGTCTCTAGCCATGCATAACTGTTGTGTTTAGGTATTTGGAAAGGATGGCTAATGGGTGCACACTGCTTGGATAGGAATATGCAAGCTGAGTTATGAAAACATTTGGCTGAATGTGATTCACAGTATGTGTATGTCACTGTATCATGAAGCACCTAGTATGCATAGACTTCTTTTGCTGAATAGCATTCTGCTAAACTGATTTCATCAGGTCAAGGATGCTTTGTACAAATTCCTAATTCCTGGAGACAGGGTGAACTTGAAGGCTTTTGGAGAGATTTATTTTTACTTTTAAATAAAAGGTTTTGTTTTTAAGATCATTCTTGAAGCAATTTCAGTCACTGGCCACAGCAGTTTACAGCACATTTTGTTTCCTGTCTGGGCTGGCACAGTTTTTTCCACACCTTGAAAAATCCCTTTTTGCTGGCTTGTTACAAAGGAAGACTTAGATCTAGGAGATGCTGAAATGGTGGCTGAGGAGGGAGAAGAAGAGCAAATGGAAGGTTTGACATTTTTGCAAGTTTGCTTAGTTGTTTTTAGGGTCCCCGAGAAAAGGAAAAAGGTTTTTTTTTTTTATTACTTGGGTTGTAACATGGTCTGTGCAATCTAAAATGCTCCTAGATGCATCAACTCTGTACTTCTAGTGCTCTCTGTAAAGATCTCTTGCTTCTGCTCTCAAGGTCAGCATAAGACAGCAGTGCTTAGCTTGAATCATTGTGAAATCCCCTTATCTGCCTGTTGTCACCTTATTTTTCTTCTCATTCTTGTCTTCATTGGTATTGAAAGCATGCAGCCAAGGTTGATGAGGACAGAACTTAAGCTGCAGTCAGTCTCTACTTAACTCTTTGCTGCTTTTATTTAAGAAGGAATGTGGGTCAGCAAAACTATTAGATTTCTTTCCTTATGCTTTTTCTTTCTGTCCCAATGTAGCAGGGAATTTGAATCCGCCTTTCAAACAGCTGAGAACTCAGTCAGTGATCTGGAACAGTGCACTGTGCATGTTGGTACTGAGCAATCTGCAAGCAGCTTAGGTTCCTCAATCTCAGTCTTTTCTTCATAACATCAGGAGATGCATACACCTTATGATTATCACAGGTGGGGTTGTACCTGCCATATTTCCAGATGTCAGGCTTCAAAAAAGAGACAACATGATAGCTCTTTGCTTCCCAAGATTTATGCCCCAGAAGAGTGTTCTGTTCACAGACCTTTTCATGAAACTCCCAGAGCTGTGGTCAGAGAGACACCCACACTATCTGTGAGGTCTTTTCAGAGAATGAACCATCAGTACTGTGTCATCTGATACATCCAGCAAAGCCATCCCATGAGTGTCAGCTGGCAGTAATACTTAAACTAGCATTTCATGTTGAAACAGAGGGTTTTGGTTTATATTGCTAGTACATCCAGGAGTTCTTGGCTGGGAACAGAGTCGTATAGTATTCAAATCTGTGCAAAGACTAATGGAAAGCAGTAATCTTTCCTTTGAAGATGCCTTTAGAGTATAAGCAGCAGAAACATTTTAAGTAACCCTGTAGCTTCTGCTACTTTTAACTTCCACTTTCATTGGGTTCTTTTAACCATTGACTGGCCTGTTTGCAGTTGCTTGGTTATTTGACTGCTCATCTGCATCTCAGCAGAAATTCCTGCTGATCACTTTTCAGGATCTTTCTTGTTTGCTTCTGGAAGTTCCCTGGTTGAGGAGCTTTGCAGGGGTTTGCTCATTGTCTCTAGCAATAATTGAGCTCGTTTAGTGAGTAACAGAATAAACTGATTTCCCTTTTGCAGTCTGGACTAGAAAAGCTGATTCCCTTGGTCTGCTGCACATTCAAGGCCAAAAGCCAAGCTGCTATCAAGTTTACCTTCTCCTCCTGTGAAATTGCTAAAGAAAAGATCATGTGTATGGAACAGATGTGGCTTACATTACTAGATGATTCAACTAAAACTGGTGCCAAAACATCTTCCAGAACTCTCAGCTGGCTGTTGGGTTGAGAAAAGGAGCAACTGGATAGAAATGCTGGGCTGGCTCTACTGTCTGTGTCTGTAGCTGCACCTGTCAGGTACAGTTCCCTTTGATTTAGCAAAGGTCTAACAGGGTGATGGGATGAGGGGTGCACACAGAGGTCTTGTGCCGTGGTGAAACCCGAGAGGCACCAGAGATACCTGACCAAAACGTATCAGCCTGGAGGCATGACAGAAATGCAGTTGGAATAGGTTTGATTAATATGTGGAGGTGCTTGCACACAGCTTGTGCCAAAATCAGACACTGCTTCTACCACTCCAAGTGTTCCTTTATTGACAAACACCTTCAGCATAGAGATCACTGGGGTCTTCTTGGCCAAATGTATTTCCTTCCACCTTCTGCTGAGATGGAGAAAATTCTGCTTTCATAAATAGGAATGTGATTAGCTCACCTGTTTTCCCCTTTGCAGTCACATTTGGCAGTATCCCAGTAAGCCAATGGAACAAGCTTTTTTTGAGGGTAGATGTATACACAGACTTAGGCCGGATATGGGACTGGGCAGCCACCTGAAAGTCTGGCACTGTAAGTGCACATTTGTTGTTTAGAACTTATATGTAGACTGAGAAATGCAGAGAATGAGCAGAAGTGCTTGATCAAATTCAGTCAGTAAGTATTAACAGTGTAGCTCTTTGGACTTCATTGCTTATGTTGTAAACCAGAGCACTTTAACCCTAGATCAGGTTAAACTTTCATACATGGGTGAAGTTTAAGTGAAGTGTGCTGCTGTTGGTGCTGGGGAACTATAGCCCAAAGTGCAGAAACTGGTGGATTTGTAACTCATAAGGGGGAAGTATTAATCTCAACTGATGAATAGCTGAACTAGGCATGGTCTTTACTGCACAGAGAGCGTTTATGGTTGACTAAATAGCGAGTCTTGGCATTGCAAAATGTGGCGTCTACAGTGTTTTGTCTCTGACTGGCAGAAATCACATTTGTACAAAATGATTGCAGGGTACCACTGGCCTCCAGCAGTCAGAACACTGGGTGCTAGCAGCCTCTCTTAGGGGTGTCTCAAAGGGAAGAAATGTGTATGGTGGGGATTGTCTACTCTCCCTGTTCCCAAAGAAACTTAAGTTCTGTCAGAGATTTCTGCTGAAATCTGCACACGTTCTGCTGTAATAAAGAGAACTAACTGTAGGAAGAGCTGTGGTTTGTTTCTGTGACTGCTGAGTCAGGAGGGGGTGGAGATGAGAAATGCAGAGTTGTCATGCTGTTCCCATGGGAAAGCTGTTCACACCTTGACACAGTAGCTCCTCTTGGTGTCTGTCCTTTGGGATCTCTCTCTGTGGTTCAGCAGCCCTACCTGCCTTCCATTAGAAACAGGGATACTTCCCTGTTGTTCCTTGGTTCTGGACGGTAGTCTATAAACCCTGTGCCAGCAAGAACAGGCAAAAAAGCAGTCTCTACTCAATGTCTCTGGTCCACCTCCTGGTAATGTGGGAGAGGTCGAGTGTGGTATGCTTGGGCTACTCCATACTACTGTAACTTTGGTGTTCAGTGGGAGATGGTGGTCCTTTAAAGGGTAGGTGGTTCTCCACTGGGTCCCATGCTCTGTGCGTATAGAGTCTAACTGCTTGTGGAGGGGACAGTGTTTGCACAGTCTGCCTTGCCTCTTTCTATGTAATTAATAAATAAGGCAATTGGTATTCCAGCTGTGCCTCTTGGGTTTCTTTGATGTTGTGTCTTCTGTTCTCTACCCAGCCACAGAAGATTTTCATGCAGCTCAAAATACAGGGTCTGGCGCTTTTAAAGCAGGAGGCTTGATGTCATTGCAGGTTAGTAAGGACAGGCTCTGTTAGCAAAATCTTGCCAGGTGCTTGTTTTTTTTCCAGGAAGGTTCTTTCCTGCCTTTCCTGTGGCTGAGCAAAAGATGCCACCAAGCAGCAGATAGACCTGGCTCATACTGCACGGTTTCAATGGCAACTCTGTTAATCATGAACTGCATCTCTTGCACTTTTTAGCAATGCTGAAGAGCTTGCAGTAGAGGCTGGGTCAATAGCACTTTTGTGTTGCTAACAAATTTTCTTTAATGTACTTTGTGGTCTCTTGAATTTCACTTAGAACTGCATGCATGCTCTGGTGCTAAACAGTGAAATGCTGAGTATTGCAGGCTGAGGTATGCCTTGTAAGTTAAAAACCATGCAGTAAACATAAACCCAAGCCCAGGTGGATGCAAAGATGAGGCAAAATGTATTTACCAAGATATTTTTTTTTACTTTTATCCCAAAGATTTTAAATGGCAGTGTGGGTGCTAATTGGATAAAGATCTGGTTTGTGTATTCGAAGTGTAAAAGTTTTTAGTTACTTGCACTCTGAATAAGTTGCCATGGTATCAGAAGTTTGCAGTTCCATCTCTATCCCTGTGGCCATTGAATAATGGAGAGAATGCAGTAGGCAAAAACCATAATTTTGAGGAAATTAATTTCTCTCTGTTCCACCTCTTCCTGTGAGCAAAAGGAGGGGGAAGGCACAGTGAAGACATCTGTTCCTTTGAACCCACTCACAGACTTGCTGGGAGAGGAGAACCTATTGCTGCTGCTCAAGTGGTTGCTAATCGCTGATTGTTGAGTACTGAGGGGGTGAGCTTTTATCCCATTGACCTTCTTAGGGGATATTGTAAAGAAGATGGCCCTGACCTCTGCCAGGATTTAAATCCAGAAGGCTCAGAATCCCTTTGTACCCCTTTCAAAGAGGAGGTATCTCTATGGTAGTCACACTCTCCCTTCCGCCTCAGGGTAGGTGCCTTTTCTGTAACACCCAGATGGTGCACTCCCCTCTTCTGGATGAGCCCTTCACTCCAGTATATGACCATGATCTGGGCTGCAGCAAACTAAACTGAAGACCTGCAGAAAACCCAAAATTACCTTGTGCCCTGGTCTCAGGCTGAAAGTGTGCCCTACCTCCCACCCCCATTTTACTCTTGTTATATGTAGTGCTTAAAATCTTGTGACCATAAGCACAAGTCTGTGGGGTCTTCCCCATCTCCCTACTCTTCCTGACTAATCTCATTGTGTTGCTTAGTCACAGTGAAGACCATTGTAATGGGTTTAACTGGCTCCTGGCTGGGTTTGTTGTGCTTTATGTTCAGCCTGGTATGGTTGATGTAAGTAAGAGATCATGTTGCACACACCTACTGCTTCAGATTTCTCCTGTTGTGTAAGCAGGTGCATGCATGAATATTAGTTTTCCCTCGAAGTACCATATCTAGGAACAAAAGCTATGTAGTAACCAGCATGTTAAAAGATGCCAAGGAGGTGGTACATTGATGTCAAACTAATAAAATGTGGCTGTCAACCCTTTTATGAGCTCAGCCACAGAATGCAGGGGCAGATGGTACCTTGAGAGTTTTTCCAGATCCTTAGAAGTGTCTTTAAGGCATAAACCAATGGTTGTGGCACCCACTGGCACCAGTAAGGTTGACGGGGGGACATTCTTAACTTGTGAATTTCAAGTCTTCTGGGTATTCTTCCATGCCATTCTCCCTTAGCTAATAGGGAACTATCAGAGAAATGGCCATCTGGAAGAGAGTATGAAGTCTATAAACCTAGGATGTTTGTTCAGAATGGTAACGGTTCTGCCTTAACCAGAAGTAACAAGCAGGCAGCTGCTAGAGAAAAAAAAATGGCATTGTGTGATGATGTGAGAACTTGTGAACCAGGAGCCTTCTGGAGGGTATTTGCAGAACTGACTGTGTTGGACAGAAGAAGTCTCTTAGGGGTGTGATGGACACAGAAGCATCTCTGTGTTAGTGAATGGGATGGAAACCCAGACTGTGCTGAGCAGAGGCATCCAATATGAGAGAGAAGTTCCAGGGCACTGAGTGCAACAGCTGATGTATTCTTTGTGAGTGGATGCCTAGGGATTATAACTCTGCACAGCTGAGAGCTGCAGATACAGTCTCTTAAAAAACTCTCATACAGCCTCATAGAAACAGGAATCTCTCTGGCTTTTCAGCTCCTCTGCCAGGGTGCAAGTTTGATGAACCCACACAGCAGAGGAAAAATAGGAACTTTGTTAGTGTAGGTGTCACTGGCGCATCATGATGTGATTTAAAGTGATGGCATTCTGTAATTTGTGGTTATAAACCATAGGGACAAACATATTATAGAGGTGATAAAGGAATACAGGAGCCACCAAACACCTCTGTAAACTATAATGGGTGACATGCTATGATGTCACTCATTGCAGCTGACGATAAAGGTCAGTGGTAATGGGTAACGCAATAGGTAAGGGGAGAGGCTGATAAACTGAATTAATCTCATGAGCTAAATATGAGTTTGTTCCAAGATTAATCACTTGAAATGTTAAGCAGTGAAGACTGTTAAGTTGTTAAATACGGTGGCCCAGGAGGCACAATTGTCCCACACCTCAGGGAACCTTTGAGTGTAGGATTCAAAAACAAAGCACGAGAAAGAACCTTGTGTTTCTCTACCCAGTGTTTTTATCTCACTTCTCTCTCTTATGTCATAGAGCATCTCGAGGTGCTGGGAAGAGCTTTTGGAGACATATTCACCTTTAGCAAGAGGAATAGGAGGAAAAACCCAGCACTCCTAAATCACTAAGCTCCAGAGGAGGCAACAAGTGCCTCTAAACAACTTAAGACTGCTTGATGTCAGCACATATGTGCAAGAGCTCACCAAAGGAGAGGAACACAAAGCCAAGGATATAATTGATGGGAGGCAGCCCTCAAAAATGGCATGTGTGTACTAGTCTGTGGGTGAAGTGAGCAGCTGAGTGGAAGGATGATGCTTCAAGGAAACCTTGTGAGGTCAGGGATGGAGCTGCTCTGTCATTAAGTGTATGATAATACCACAAGTTGATTTGATTATGCCAATGGCTACTCAGTCAGCATGTTTGCATGGTTTCAGTGCAAAGCTATAGGCAGAGATAAGCAGGAAGGAAGAAAATAAAGGTCAAAGTAAGTTCCTTTATAGTAAATGCATTAAGTTGGTTAAAAGGGTGTGGCAGATCTCTCAGGAATAGGTTACCGCACATTCCTTAGGCTGGGTTAGTTTCGGTTTTAACAAAGATAGAAAATAAAGCAAAGCAAAGAACACCGGTTTGATTAAAAGGGATACTCTGCCTACCCAGTGGGCAGGCATTCAGACTCATAGACTTTAATGGTGTGTTTGGGAAAGGTTGGATCATACATGCCAACATCTATATAGCTCTTTTCATTTTTGAAGCCCATTGCTTACCTGAGGTGAATCTGTATACGAAAATGTAAAACTTAGCTAATTTTACTCATCTGTCAGGGCACTGGATGGGAGCAGACCTTTCAGTCTTCTCTAGAGGAAGTTACAATACTGCCTAGCAGCAGTGGAGCACTCCAGCACAGCGCACAGCTGAAGCCCTGCCAGCTTGACCAGGGAGCAGTGGTATCTGCTCGGCAGAAAGCCGCTACCTCTCCAAGCTCAGCACTCACCATGACTCAGGCAGAGCTCCAGTAGGAACATAGTGATACCCTGGTAGTGAGCACACCTACAGGAGTGTGCCCAGGTAGAGGGAACTGCTGTGCTTAGTGACTGAGCTCCAGGAGTAGGGGAGTAGGTTGAAGCAGGGCCCAAGGAGTGGTGGTGAACGCAGTTAAATCCGGTTGGTAGTTGGTCACAAGTGGTGCTCTTCAGAGCTCAGTATTGGGGCCAGTATTGTTTGATATTCTTTGTCAGTGACCGGCTGGAAAGCTGCTTGGCGGGAAAGGACCTGGGAGTGTTGTCTGACAGCCAGCTTGTGCCCAGGCAGCCAAGAAGGCCAATTAACATCCTGACCTGTATCAGAAATAGCGTAGCCAACAGGACCAGGGAAGTGGTTGTCTCCCTGTACTCGGCAATGGTGAGGCCGCACCGCAAATACTGTGTTCAGTTCTGGGCCTGTCACTACAAGACAGACATTGAGGTGCTGGAGCAGGTCCAGAGAAGGGCAACAAAGCTGATGAAGGGTCTGGAGCACAGGTTTTATGAGGAGTGGCTGAGAGAATTGTGGTTGTTTAGCCTGGAGTAAAGGAGGCTCAAGGGAGACTTATCACTCTCTAAAACTACCTGAAAGGAGGTTGTAGTGAGGTAGGAGTTGGTCTCTTCTCCCAAGCAACAAGTGATAGGACGAAAGGAAAAGGCCTTAAGTTGCACCAGGAGAGGTTTAGACTGGATATTAGGAAAAATTGCTTCACTAAAAGGTTTGTCAAACATTGGAACAGACTGCTCAGAGGAATGGTAAAGTCACCATCCCTGGAGGTATTTCAAAGACTGTGTAGAAGTGGTGCTTAGAGACATGATTTAGTGGTGAACTTGGAAGTGCTAGGTTAATTCGATGCTAGGTGCCAGGTTGGACTCAATGATCTTAAAGGTCTCTTGCAACCTAAATGATTCTATGAGTCTCTGAACATCAGGAATGCAATATGTACTGAGAGTTTGTCTTGCAAAAAGCCAGGCTAGTTCTTTCTTCTCTTTATCAATCCCTAGCCAGCACTGAGTCAATAGTTAAGGTTTATATGCAACACTAGTAAGGATTCTACTTTATGCTGGGACTTAGAGGACACTTGAAGGGAAAGGCTGGAAAACAGAACCTGTGAAATATTGTTCTTTTTCCTTTTCTTGAAGTACTAGTTTTGGGCCTGAAATGTCCTGGATAGAAAACATTGCTTCTAATAATCCATGATGCTGTTGGCTTCATGGAAATGAAATCTCGATGCCACTCAGGACTCTCCTCACCCTGCCTTTCAAGGCAGAGTTTGGTGCTGCTAGTTCCAAGCAGAGTGGAGCTGCTAGGAAGAGCAAAGAGTTGCAATAGTGTCCTGGGAGCCACTGCCTGGCCCAGCTGTAGTCCAGCAGGCTGAAGGCAGGGTTCTGAAACCTGTCATTAAGGCTTGGTGTGCTCTCAAGTGTGAGTTTTGGTGTTCACGCTGTCCAGCCTGTGGTGTGCAGAGGGACGTCTTAGCACTCTGCTAGCTGTTTGACTAGCTCTGCACAGAAGATGGGTTATTTCTAATTTGAGAGTTGTGTTGAATCCAGAGTTGCTTCTGGAATTGCTTCCCTTTGCTTGGCCTGAGCTGCCCAAGGGAAGCACTACAGCACGGGTAGGCTTGGTTAGGAACCATGGAAATGGACTCAGAGAAGTGAACTTGAAATCTCTTGATTCTGCTTCAAAACAGAAGGAAAGAAATGTACTATAAATGTCCAATCAAGCCACAGATTATTGCCCATACATTTCTTGCTGAGCAGAGCCTACCCTTGGGAGCTTACACCCAAATTCCCAATGGGTCCTATGTCAGATGTCTCCTAAGGAACACGGGTAACTGCTGTCCTCCACAAAGTGTAAGGTCTCAGCCAGTGTACAGGGAATCATAGAGCTATTTGGCCATGATTTGGATGATGTTGATGCTTAGTGCTGCTGTCAGGCTGCCTGGGACCCAGGACAGAGGCAGGCTTTGAGGCGTATCACATCACAGGCCACAAGGAATAAACCTTTTCTGGTGTCTTGGGGCATGCAGTTGGAAGAGCCCTCAGGGCCTTGCATCCTCTCCTGAAACACCCAGACAGCTGGTTTTACAAGCAGGGTGGTAGGCTCAGTAGGCTTCTACTTTGAGATGGTTGTATCTCTAGTCTGACAATGTGTAGCTGTCTGTAGAGTCAGATGGACAGAAAAAGTGTTGTTTTTTTTTTTTTTTTCTAACAAATCCCCATATCTTCCCTTTTGTCCTGTTTGCATTCTTATATTGTAGCTCTTCTTACTTATCTCCCATAAATTAGCTTTAATTTAGTAGTGCAGAAACGAGACAAAGCAGGTTTTATTAGCCAGCAGTACTAGAAGTGCGTGCACTGGTGTGTTCCTCTCTTTGCCCTATTCTCTGTTATGCAGTGGGATTTGTCTTGACTGATAAATACTGATTTCACTTACAGAAACAGTCTGCCTAGACCTGTCTGTGGCTGGTAGAGAAGGTTTGATTTTTTTTTTTTTTCGTATTATTTTTTATTAACAGGCCTAGGCCAGAATATAATCTCTCTCTTCCTTCTAAAGCAGCCATAGAGCAGCCCAAATCGTTGAGATAATGCTGTAGGAAAACAGCAGCTTAAAATAATGACCTCCTGACTTGTGGCATCTGCTACTGCATTTTAAGAGGAGTCTCCTCTTTGTGTTAACCTCCTTTTTTCCTTGATAGGAATGGCAGTCAGTTGGGTGGAAAGGGTGATTATAAGAGCTCAGGTTGTCTTCCACGCTGCAGAAGAATTACAGGCACCAGTAAATTTACCAGGTGGCCACTGAAGTGCAAGCATTTCCCGTGACCCATAGTTATAGCATGAAGCTTGTTGCTCTGTGACACTTGGAGGCCAAAATGCAAACAAGTTTAAAAGAAGTTGTGCAAATTCAGAGAGAATTTTTCTGTCGGTGGCTATTTAGCATTTGCAAGTCTGCACACAGAAACAAGCCAGACACTGATTCAATCTGGGGAAGGTGTATCAGAGGAGGTATTGCTGTAGGCAACTCTGCCTTTTTACTTTCCCCTGAAATTTCTACTCCTCATCACTGTCAGTCTGTGGTAGATGAAATGACCCAGGATGGTTTTTCTACTGTTGTTGAATGCTGACTGTTGCTTTGTCACTATCTCTCTCCCACCACTGGCATTTTTGCCTTTGCCCAGGGACTGTTCACTCAAGCATCGCAGTTGGAACCTGCTTTTATGAGGCATCATCTTAATGAGCACTGGAGCTCAGAAGTTCCCTTTTCACACAAGTAGGGCAGCTGCACCAGTGTGGGTGAGAGGAAAGGTAGATGCAAGTATCATGAGCAGTAGGGGTGTTTAAAAATAAATGGCACAGCAATTCAGTTGTGCAGACAGATCATCTGTTTTGCTTTTTAGACCTATGTGAGCTTCTCTGGTGTGCTTGCCATTTGCAGCTTGATACCTTCTCATTCCTCCTTCATTTGCTGAGCCCTTGTCTTTGGCACTGTCACTGCAAGAATCTCTAAGTATGTTAAGGTAAATGTTAAAGAGATAAATGCATCAGTTTTCTGACATATTGCACTGCTCTGACTCATAGCAATGGAATATAATGTATATTAGCCATGCCCCTATTTGGCCTCTCTTTTTCAAGGGGCCTGGGTATGAAACTCAAGAGTTTTGCTACTGGGAAGGTGATGCTGCTTAGTGTTTGCCGTGTGTCTGGATGGATGCTTTGTATACCTCTGGTCCTTCTCTCTGGGACCAGCCAGGGATGTGCTCTGTAGCAGACTGTGTAGGGCGCAGACTTTCTTAAGGATTTTAATCCAAAACATGTAATTCACGAAGTTTGCCATGCTGGATCTAATGTTATGATGAAACATGAACAACTTTTTGTGAGCCTGGTTGGTTGTGTTGCTTTCTACCTTCCTCTCCTCCACTTGCTATGCCCTCTGCTAATTGCTTTCAAGTTTATCTGATATTTCTTAGTAGACAGAAATATTGTCAGCCATTCAGTAGATGCTTTGGATATCTGATGAAAAGACTTCTTCCTGGCAGTGGGTTCGGGCTTTGATGTTCTGCAAAGCTTCAGGGTGAAGAGTCTTCCTGTATTAGAAATGCTGGTCTGTGACTTGTTATCGACTGCAGCTGGATACTGCTTGGCCTGGACTACTAGACAAAGGTATCCTGACAGTGTTCAGTGATGGCTTTTTCCTCCTACCAAGCACAGCACGCTAATGTTGCTGGGTTTCTATTCCAGTTTTCTTTCTGATGCATGCACTTGTCTTTCCCTCAGCCTGTCACCCTGCTCTTGTCACCTTAGCACCTGCTATGGGGCTTTGGATGGCCCTTTCAAATGGACAGTGGCTCAGTCTTTACATCTCCAGCAGCAGGGGAAACAGATGGCTTATTTGATTTTTTAAGGCCATGCGTATGTGTAAGGTTACTTTACTGTGTTTCTGTGACTTTAGTGAGCCTGTGTGCTCAGAGATAATACAATGCTAGTCTATGTGTTATAAAAATTTGCAACTTAAAGCTCTTTCATTAAGAAGAACTGTAGTGTTCCTTTAGGACTACTTCAATGTTTTGTCCAATCTTCCTTCTCAAACCATCACATTAAAATGTGACTGTTCTCAAAAGCTGCATGCATAGCCTTTCTGGCATATGCAAAAGGGGTGCTGTTGGTTTTACCTTAGCTTTATTTCCTAGCTAGTCAAAAGTTCTTTATTCATGTTTATTTATTATTTGCAATGCCCAGACATGTAACCTCATTGCTTACCCTATTCTGTAATCAGTTTTTCCCATCTAATAGGAGAAAAAATAAGCACATACTGCAGTTAAAAATTGCAAGCATGCTTGTGTATCCCAGCATTTCCTGTGTGGCTCTTCTGTGGCTTCATGTCTTGTGAAAGCTCACAGAGTAAATGTTTTGTAGGATCCAATCCAAGTTCCCACTTCATGGAAGAAATCTTATTGGCTTCAGTGGCGTATGGGTCAGTCTTCTAATCCTATGAAGGAATATAGTTGTATTCTTGTGTGAATTTTAGCATGACTGTATGCTGAATGCCATAATCACTGCTGCAATATTAGCCTGCTTATTTTCCATCAGGGTGTGAAATCATCTTGAAGTTTGGAACTGCTCAGATATTTTCCTAAACCATTGCTTATCTCTGCATGGGAGCACTGTGCTGTAATAGCCTTAGGACTGATTGAATATTGCATGCTACTGTACTGTGAGTTCTCCCTTAATCCAGGGGATTCCTACAATCTTTTTGAAAACTAGGATAGGGAAAGGGGAGGAGAATGTGAGAAAGATTTTAAAAGGAATTTTTAATGAACCTTTACAAACAGGTATCACAGGTCTGTTAGTGTATTTTTTTTTTTGTATAAACTGGCTGATGTCTTTGATGCCATTCTGTAGATTTCCATCGTGTTTTCAATCTTTATAGCATTACTGAAGCACAACAGAAATCGACTGCCTTCTCTTTCTGCGCTGAGCCTGTTGCTTTCATGCAGTGTTAAAATAGTGGCTGCAGATACTCATGTTACTTTTTCTGTAAAGAACAGTCTTCTTAATAAAACCAGGACCCTGCAACTTTCTCTGGATATAGCTTTTCTTTTTGTGTCTGTAAAAGCTGGTTAACTTTAACCTTATTTAGTTTTCCTTGGAACTGACAGCTCCAGCTGCTGAAGTGCCATTTCTCTGAAACAACTTTCCAAATAGTTTTCTTTACATGGCAGAGTGGGTGCATGTCCCTTCAGGGTGGTAGAGGGCACAAGCTACAGTGTGCTGGCTGCCTTGGTTTAGTTCCTGGTTCAGAGGGATTTTTTTTTGCCACAGTTTTGCATTTATACTGACCACTTGTCAACCTTTTTGTATCATTTTGCATGGCAGTGGGGCAGCCAAATGCCACCTAATCAGAAGGTCAAACAGGTAATAAGGATCAGCTGCAATGGCTGAATTGGACAGCTGAGTATCTGGTACCCTGAAGTCTTGGTTACCTTGTGCAGCTCTACAGCAGTGTTCTTTCAGAAGAGGACCTACCTTTGACTTTTTCCTATGGTGAAACAGAGCCCCTTTAATGGGCTCATCCCAGTATGCTGGTAGCATCAGGATAACAAGCTGTGACAATAGTGTGTTCCCAAGCCTTTGCTGGCAGATGAAAGCACACCTACCTTAAGCAATGCCTACTTTTTCTGGCTTTTGTTTCTCTGAGTGGCCCTTCTACCCAGCAATGGTAATGAGCTGTAGAACCCTGCCATCCATCTCCTGGATGTGGAAATACCAGCTTTCAGGCCACTGATGGAGATGGCCTGGGGAGAATTCTCTTGGTGAAAGGAGTGCAGAAGTGCTTAACTCACATTTGGTGTTAGATATCTGCTTATTTCTGGCTACTGGAGCAATGCCAGCTCTGGGGTGGGTGTAGAAAAAGGGATTTGGGGAGTTGAAAGCAAGGTGGGGAGAGGGGTCATTCGCTGCTTCTCGGTGCCTTACAGGATCTTCTCGCAGCAGAAGGCTTAAGGAGCTGGGTGTCCTGCTGCATCACCCATGGGCAGCCCTGTGATCTGTCCACAGACTCACTCCTAACTACTCTTCCTTTTTAACATCCACATGAAATATGTGGGATCTGGCCTCACACGTGCTCAGCATGAAGAGAGCCAGAAACGTGCCTCTGAGCATGGGAAACACACTCTTCCTGGGAAGTCTGGTCAGGAGCACAGTTGGAGTAAGTCAGATACGGATCACAGGATCGAGATAATGATTAGTCCTGCCCTTCCCTCTAGTAGTAATTAGCTGTAGTGATGTCACCTTCTGCTCTGACTTCTCACTGGCATTAATTACAGAGCTGCAAATTTCCTGCTTTTCTGTTTTCATTGATTTCTGGGAAACTCAGAGTTTACACCCTTTGTTTTGTGTCTGCCAGCAAACTTCCTCATCACATGCTACATGGCATAACCTGTCACTTGTAGCACTGCCTGGAAAAAGGCTTGATTGAGGTGCTTGCTCAGGTGCCTTTCTGAATGTGAGCATTTCTGGGTTAGGAATGCTCCCTCTGCTTCTCTTGAGCTTGTGTCCTTCCATCCCATTTCATTTTGGATTCGGTCCTGAGGAGCAAGAGATGTTTAAAACCCAAAGTAATGTTACCCATCCCATTATAGGAATTCTGCTCCCTCTAGGAAATGTTAAGCTGAGCTATAGCCTTAATGCTAGTAATCCTCAAGGAGCTGCTAGATAAGCCTTTCTGTTGGAGATGTTTCCTCTACTGGTGGGATGGGGTTCAGGAAGTCTGAACTGGAGCAGTTCTGCATAGCTTGAGTGGCCTGGGATCTATCCTAGCCCTGCAAGGACTATACAGCCCTCTGGTTGGACTGTGCTGCTGGTGGAATCTGCCTCTGCAGCTTGAACCTTGCTTCAGGGCCTGTGGTTTGAACCCAACTAATAGTGACTTATAGGACATTTTTTGTGAACCTTTATAAGCTCTATGCAGCCTCTGATCATTGAAGTCATGGGGAGGGTAGAAGGATGCAGGAAGAAGATAACAGTGATTGGGCTAGGAGTTACCAGAGGAGAGATGGACTTGGTTTGTTGAGGGCAAGTGAGATCCTGGGAGCCAGCAATGTCAGTGTGAGCTGTCTGGATTTATAACAGTTCAGTGTGGGCAGTCCTGTTTAGGTGCTGAGGCTCCAGTCTGGCACCCTGAGCCAGACTAGTACTGAGAGAAGGAAAGGAGCCTATCTCCTCTGTTGGATTGCTCCTTGTGAGATGTGTAAATATGATCCGTGTCAATAAAAAGACTAATACAGAATTAAGTGATCTATTCCTTGTATGAC
>JASSUY010033982.1:35312-54915 GCA_032466535.1 Forpus xanthops
CCCGAGACCCCTGCCCGAGACCACCAGGAGGCAGTGCATATGTGGGAGGGACTTGTGGAACTCAATATAAACCAAGAACGTGTTAAGAGGTGTGCGTGTTGGTGGAGAGGAGACTCCCCGCGCACCCAGCGCTGTTTGCTTATCTCTATTTAATAAAATTAAGAAAACTGCAAAGTGAGTCATTTATCACACTCCTTTTAGATGTGGATATGCAGGGCTGCCGGCATCTCTGAACAGACTACCCAAGGCAGCTTCTGTGCTATACATAGAAGCTGACATGGGATGTGAGGAACCAAGAATCTGCGCTAATATTCCTCCATTTAGAGAAGATCATAAAGGTATGGTTCAGATCCTGTTCTGAGGAAGCTAAATCCAGAGCATCTGTAGTGGAATCCGAAGGGTTTATTTTGGTGTTGCTAGACGATACTTGCCTCTGATCTTCATACTTGTTTTGCAGCCATTTGTTTTCCTGAATGTCTTCTGAGCCCTATTCTCATTTTTCTCTGTACTGACCTCAGCAAGGTGGCCTTGTGGCTCCTTCAGTCAAGCATCTCCCAGTCAATCCTCCTTTTGTTTTGGGTGTCTCTCCCCTTTCATGTGGGGTGCATCTATCACAATGGATCCATCAGTAACATGAGGGGGAACATATCCCATAATCAGCAACGTTCTGTCTAGAGAGAAGTGTTTATTATACACAACTTGTTAGGGGCTGTCAATCAACCAGGCTCCCTTTGTTACTCCATAATGCATCATTAATGATGACTGCTGCTGTGCATTTAATTTCATTGCACACAGGGGCCCTGTCTCTGTTTCCCCATCCCCTTCCCCCTCTTTATAATCACCAGCACAGAAGAAATTAATAAATTGAGCCAGGAAAGGAGAGCTACAGGCTTACTAAAGGTTATGTTTGGTGTCCTTGCTCTTACTCTTGGAAAAATCTCTAGAATGTCAGTAGAGCTATTTTGGGGTTACTACTTGCTCTGCATCCTGAGGAAGGGGATTGGTATTTGCCCACACATAATTATGGAGAACTGGACTTGTAAAGAAAGGTCAGAGGTATCTCATGAAACATCAGTTAAGTGCCAGGGATGCATACAGTGCATCCTTTTCAGCTCTTTATTTCTGGCCCTGCCCTTCTGGATCTTTGAGCCCTAAGAACATGTTGATGTGTTAATGGTTGTCATTTTCCTCATTCAGCCCAGCTCAATTGAAGAAGAATATTCAGCTCCTCCAGGGGCTTCTTGAAAGTAGCTGGGAGAAACAAGCTTACTGGAGGCTATAAATTCATGAAAATAGTCAGTGCCTCCCATGGAATTTTATAGGAAACCACAAATAGGTAAAAAAACCAACCCTGCAGGTAAGAGGAAAGGCTAGTTGTATTGTGTTTTATTTATTAAATGAACCTTACTATATGGTTTGGGATTGGCTTGTTGGAAGCCCTGAAGCGGATTTTTCTCTACTGTCAAGTTTTCAGCCTTCATCTGCAGCTGAAATTTAGTGTGTCCAGTAATGGCTAGGATAATTCTCTGCCTTCTGGCTGGAGTCTGCTAATTGGTTTTGGTTGGTCTCCCTGTATTATTTCTTTCTGTTTGAGTATTTCTAGGGCTTCTTCTGAGCAAAGAGAGCCAAACTCTGGTGTAACCTATGGAAACCAAACTGGTTTTGTCACGCATTCCAGAGTTAGAAATTACTCGGATTGCTTGTGTCTATTCCTGCTCTGTGGAAAATCCAAATTCTGTTTTGTGGTCCTGAACCAGCTTCCTGGTGTCTGTCTCAGTACCAGATCTTGGTAAGCCCTTTTGTAGTGATGCCTGCTCATATGTTGCTCAGGTGCACAAGACACCAACAAGTTTGTTCATGTGGGAACAGTGGCTTGTGTGGTCATCCAGAGTGAAAGCAAGTAGTGACTTGCGCTGAGGGTAAAACACCCTCACAAGTATTTCTGTTCCGTTCTCCTTGTTTTTCCTCCAGAGGAGGTCCCCTCCTTGTCCTGATACTTGTTCCACAGAAAGACCTGTAGTTACTTCCCATCAGTCCCGAGGACACTACAGTTGGAGGAGAAGGAAATTCAGTTAGCTTCAGATAGACTTTTTTAATTGTTTCTCCCCACATGCTTGGCTTCAGGCCATAGTCTTTTGGGATTTCCCCCTGGCAAACAGCTTTGGCAGAGTGCTCCAGGCTGAATTCCAGCTTGTTCGCCTTTGTCCTGTATGTGTTGGGGCAGCCAAGCCTGATTGTGGGTTTCTGGTGTTGCTGGATGGGATCCTGTTGCTGTCCATCTGCGTGGGCACGACCTCTCCCTTGTGTAAAAGGGAGGGAAGGGGAAGCTACATGACTGTCTTCCACTGGTTTACCAGAGAAAAAAGCTTGCCTCTCTGCTCATGGCCAACAGTTTGGCCTTTCAGTCAAGAGAATATCCTGTTCTGGAAGGCAAAGCCTATGAGTGGAGCTGTTTCAAACACCTGGTAAGCAGAGCTGTTGCAAACACTGTTGGTCATTTCCCATCTGAAGGGAGTAACTCACAGAACTGCTTTGTCTCAATTTTCCATTGTACAGGAAAAATATCAAGTTTTGATATTTCTTTTCTGGAATAAAAAATTGGAGGTTTTTTTACAAAATTTTGCATATTTTCTGTTTGCTGTTCCTGTATCCAATTATCCGAAATATTTTTAGATTCTTCCTCGAGTAATAATTTCAGTAGTTTTATGTCCTTTGTTTCAACTGAAAAGGAAATCGAATTTCGGAATGTTTCAGTCATGGACATAATGTATTTCTGACTAATGTACTGCTCTGTGGACTTGTTTGATATTTAACAAACACAGAATTTAGCACAGAGGAGGACAAATCCTTCACAGAGGAGGACCTTTTGTTTCCAGTTTTTTTGTAGGACTCACCCTTTCACTGGAGTCACATTTCTGCAATTGCTTTCCTACTTTTAAGGTTACTTTCTGCCTCCACTCAGCACTAATTCTAGGGCTTCCAGTGGCCCACTGATGGAGCAAATGGCCTTTTGGTGCTGGGTTGTGAACCCATTTTCCCAGGATAAGAACATGCCACTTGGATTAAAGGACTCACTGTGCATTCACCATGGTGCTGGGGGTGTAAAGTGCCTCTCAGTGTGATAACTTGTAGAGTTTATACAATTTGGCAGCGATCCTAAATGCACATTGAGGGGAGGAAAGTATGAATATGTAGTGACCAATCTTTTCTAAAAAGGAAAAAAAAATGTTAGCTTAAAATTTTGCTGTAACTCTTTGGTTTCACTCTGTAGGCTAAATTCAGCCTTTGGATTTCAATAAACATATGTAGTAAAAAGGATTTACCAATTTACCTGCTAATACTTTCTTCTCTTTTAGTAGAAGGTTCTTCAGAGATGACCTTGTGGTGTGATAAACTGGTACTGAATTTTGTCTACAAGACCAACTGCATAAGAAGCTTAACGGTCCTGGTCTTTTTGATGGTAGGAGGCTGAGCAAAAAGTTTTGTGTGAGAATGAAACTCTCAATATTCTGAGGTTTTGCTGTGTTTTGTTCCTTTATATCCAGTGTGTTTTCAGTCTGGCTTTATCTTGAGGTTGGAGCTATAAACCTTCATACTTCCCCTCATTCAGGACTACTGTAGAGCAAGTAATAAATTATGGAGTCTCAAATCACTGCTTGGACCTGTAACATCAGATCATCATCCCCTTTAAATATCTCTGGCACAGCCTCACGCTCTCTGATTTTCATGTCTCACTAGTTGCTATTTTTACGTGTTTTGTATGAGAGAGGCTGCACCAAATAAAGCTATTTGTTGCGGTAAGTGCTTGTGGACTTTAAAATGGCTCCCACTCTGTTGTGTACCTTATAACCTGAATTCCCAGCTCAGCTTTTTCCCCATGCCAGGAAATGCCTCCTACCTTTGAAACTCCTCTCGAGAGATGAAAGATTAGCTTGATGCTGTCAGGAGCTGTCATTTTAGGCAATTAGATCAGCTGACACCTGGTAGTTTTGCAAATACCTTGCTTTCCTGCAACTGCTTCATTTCTGACTGCTTTTGATGATTACATGCAGGGTAGCTCTCCTTCATTACCCACATGCACTCTTTGTTCCCAGATGCAATTTTCTGACTGCTTTTTCGCTGTTGGTCAAGTTTTTGGTAGCTACTAATGCTGCTGTGAGGTAGCTTTATCTGTAGCATAAGACAGGTGGAAGTGACAAATTTCTCCCTCCTAGTTAATCTGGTTGCTGAAGGGGAAACAAAATAGAAGTTGCTATTGCTGAAGGCAGAGGCAAACAAAAAGCAGCTTTTATTGTCCTAGAGATCTGTCCTCTACTAGGACTGGGAGGAAACATGCAGCAGGAGACGAAGAATTGCATCAATAAGAGTGAAACTCTTTGCATGCCCTTTGGCTATGTCTTTCATTAGGAAGCATCTGCCAGCCCTCTGCTGAACGCTGATTCCAACTCACCTGTCTGGACTTGTGCTACCTCCATATAGGTGCTTCTGCTTTCATCTTTTTCTAGGTTAAATATTGCCACTTGAAATATACAGTTCCCAGAGGAGACGCGGTCAATATTAGTAAAAGGCTAGGATCTATTTCTTTGCATTTTAGGTTGAATTTGGATTATAAAATCAGTGTGGAAGAGTGAGGGGGAGACTGAGCTATGGCACTAGGAGGAGCACAGACCTCTGGTGACCTCTGCACTGCCTCCAAAGCATCCTGGATGTATGTGAAATTACAAACTCCAGGGTTTGGTTATGCTGCCACACCATTTTGGCTTTCTCCTCTGTCTCTGAGCCTGTATTTTGACTGAGATAGAAGTAGCAGGCAGTTAACCTGAGTGCTCTACCTTGGAGATGTGCTACCCTAGGTAATAACATTGTTTCTTCCAGACTGTTGTTTGAAAGGGGTCTCCGTGACAACTAAGTTTCCTGGCAGGAATCTGTTAGGGCTGGATGGAAGCTAAACTGAGCTTGGAAGGTAACCAAATGCCAGAAGCTAGCCTGCCTGCTATGTCGGACATCTTCAATGGCAAAGGCAGAGGAGGATCTTCCAGAAATAGTGAGGCAGTGAGGCTTCTGCCTCCCTGTGTGCACATAGATGGGGTAAGGCAAAATGAGCTCTATCTCAAGGAGCATCGTGTTCAAAACTGAGCCCCTGGGGGAGCTTGTTGTGGGAAAGTCTGAAGGATGGAAGGCTCACTGAGCAGCTGTGCCCGAAGCATCAGCTGAGTGCTGAAAAAGGCCAGGACTTGGACAGATGGAGTAACAGAGATTGGAAGGGGGGTGCCTGGCCTTCCGCCAGCCTGTGGAGTGGGGTGGGCAGATCACAGAGAGGAGCTGGAGGGGGGTCAGAGGAGGGTAATCCTCAAGCGGAGATGAAGGCTGCAGCTGTTGGTGTTACAGCATGGCATTGCAGAGGTTTTCTGCTGCTGTGCTGTGGCTATCCGCAGAAGTCTGCCAGTCCTGAGAGCTGGGTGAAGTGCCTGTTGGGTGTTTCTTCCCACTGCACCAGTGGGCACGTGGGGCACTCTGGTGGGAGTGATTGACTCACATTGAGCAGGGAAGTGAACAAGGAGCCTAGCAGTAAAGCTGGCAAACCAAGTGAGGGCTCTCCAGGCCTCCGGAAGCCACTTGCCACTGTCCTTAGCAGAGGCACCCAAACTGTGCTGCACTGCAGGCCCTGACAGGAGGCAGTCATCCCTGTAATAGAGCCTTTTGCTCCTACTCTCTTTTGCATTTCTGACTCCTCTAGTACAAGTTGCTGTTCTTTTGCTTTGAGTCTGAAATGAGTTTGGCTGGATAGAAGGTATGTGAAAGGATATTAGAAATCCATCAGAATTCCATGTGAAAGTGTGCATCTAGAAAATCATAGCAAGGTCTTGCTGATAAAAGGTGTAGAGAAAAGATGCACTGCATCCTTGCCCTCCAGAAGAGCTCTCTGCCCTTGGAAGAATCTGCCCTTGCCATCCCTAGGGCTGCAGACAGATCCCTTTTTGGAGTGTTTTCCCAGGACATCACTGTCCTAGGCAAAAGAACATGGTATCCATTTCCCAGAAGTGCCACATCTCCACCTCCCTGTGTGAGGCCCAGTGAGTTCTACTCTGAAATTGTTTTACCTGGTAAATTTGTAGAGAGGCCTGATGCCAGCTATCCATAGGGAACTTCAAAGGGAAGAGCAGTAGCTGGTTTGCTTGTAGTTGAGGCATTCACAGTCTATGAATTGGAATCTAAAACTCCTGGTGTATTTTATTTCTGTTCTCTTCAGCTTTTTGAGTCTTTCTGAGCCTCACAACTGTGATGGGTTGGAATTGCTGAGCTCTTTCAAGCTGAGACTTTCGTCCTGTCTTTGGACCCCAGAAACCAGGATCTTCAGTAAAAAGGCAGATACAGAAGACAAGTAAGAATTAGCAATATGGCCAAGTGCTGAGTACTGAATGGTTGACAAGTGCCTCCAGCACATATTTGCTTAGCACCAGGACCTGAATACAGTACATTTGTTTGTGGCTCAGGATTTGAGGCTTTGGGAGGCACGGGTCCGTAGATGTCTGTTGGGTTGGTATGTGGAGGTGATGGATGAGAATGGGTCTTCTCTGTCATCACCAAAAATGGTTTGTAAAAAAACCGTACAGTCATTACAGCCCAGCTGGCAGGGGCTGTTGATAACTACTGTCTTGTGTTGAAGGTGCAGACAAATCTCCCTTTTCTTCTTTCTGTACACTGGGAAGGTTGAGATCTGGCCAGCAATTTGATGTGAAAGCTGTGTAAGGCCAGCCCCAGCTTTGCTTGTTCTCATTCTGCAACTTGGGATGTGCTGTAACAGACACATTAAATAGTTATGAAGGGTGTGAATAAGCCCTGGGAAAGAGCAAGCAGGCGGCTTGCTTTGTGTTTGCTTCCCTGTGTTTGTGTGAGTCATGGAGCTGGCGGTGGTCCTGCTTTCACCTCACAGAGAGCAGAAGAAAGTCTATAACAGCCCCACACTAATTTGCTGAAAATAGCTGAAAGCCAGGCTCCTAAGATACTCACAAAAGATTGCAACTCCCCTGTCTATTATTTTCCTCCCCCCCTTCAATTTAACAGCTTTTAAAAGACAGCAGTCCAGGGGAAGAATATGCATGATGCCCACAGTATGTGGCTGGCTGTCGCAGCCATTGCCTGGATGGTGCATGTGTGTGACCTTGCAGGGTATACATGAGTGTCCACAGGGCTGTTAGTGGGATGGTATATGGAGACAGAAAGTTGAAGTAACTGAGAAGTGATAAAAGCTGTCTTCCTTGTTACCCTGGAGGCTGCTGGCATGCAATGCTGCTCCCACAGCAGCAGAGGGGCTGACTCTCCACCATCACACACCAATTCTGCCCTGAGCAGTCAGGTACCAAGGTGGTTTACACCTGAGCTGATGCAAGTCTGTAACAGTTATGGCATGCCCCTGCCATTCTCCAGTGCGGGGTCAAAATACCAGCTGAGTACCTTGTAGTGGTACAAGCTCATAATTGCATTTTTTTTTGCTTTAGTTTTTAATTCAAGAGTGATACGAAATTTTATACTGTCATTAAAAATTCATCTTCTGGAGCCAGTAGATGATGCTGTGAGAATCTCAGCCTTGTTTCTGAGCAGGGGAAGGAAAACTGGAAAGGTAGTCTGACAGCTTGTAGCCCAGGGGCAAAGGTGGCAATGAACCTGTGTTCCTTCCATGTTTCTATGGGCAAAGTCCATATATGACCTGCTGGCATGTTGGGAAAAGCAGGAGGAGTGCTTTTACTTGCAGGATAAAAGGCTTGCATGATAGCCACGTACTCAGATCAGCTCAACTGAGCAGAAGGTGAAGTAGGTGAAAAAGGCTGCTGTCATTTAAGCCACTGGTGTGGGAAATACGGCTGTGGTTTGGGTGCTCACTGAGCCAGGGCTGTTTACATGCTGAGCATCTCAAGCAGGTGGGAGAGCCAGCCATCTCCCAGCATTTGTCCTTATGTAATCAGGCTATTGCTCTTCAGCGACGCAGGCTCCCCTGAAGCCCAATCCCTGCGTTTCTTCTCTGCCTTAAGCAGTCTTTGCTTCACTTGTTTCCATGTTTGTTTCTTCTGTTACACAAACTCTGGTCTCAGGACTCTGAGCTAAAATACCAGGGCTTTCAAAAGCATGACTCTGAATTGCAGTCTCTGGCTTCTCTCTGCTGCATGCTCAGCTCATCTTATCCTTGGTGGAGTGAGCAACAAAGTCGAAGAGCTAGCTGATGTTGCTGTTCAATGCTTAAAACCCATGTGTGTTTTCTGAGCTGCCACAGTTTTGATTTAAACCCAGATCACTCTCCATTGGGTTCAACAATTATTCATTGGGGAATATGCAAGCTTTGTGGTTACATGTGGGCTCTGTTGCCACTTCATTCACTTTTGGTTCCCCTGCTCTTTTGCAGATGTGTGACTGCTACGCCAACTTCCCCAAAGGAGAGGATTTCCTCCTGTGTTTTGTAAACTACTCTTTCACCTACCCCCCTTGCAACAAGTGAACTGCTCCTCACACTGACTGCTAGGGCTGTGCAAATGTGCCCTACACACTACCCCTTTCTTTTTAACTGGGGTGGAATGGGAAAATTGGTATGGAGATTCAGTTCTATGTCCGTCTCTGTTTTTCAAACTCCTGGCTGAGGAGGGATTGGGGGAACAAAGGGGAACAAGAACATGTCAGGACACCCTGCATCCTGCCCTACGGTATCAGTGAACCTATGCTACACAGACTGCTGTCCAGGGGTTATCTTCCAGTACCTGGAGATCAGTTCTGGAGCTTGAAATGGGCTCACTGGTGGGTTGCTTCTGGATGTTTGTTTGAGCCAGTAAGAGAAGTATCTCAGCAGTATCTCCCATGAGAGCCTTTGAGCAGTGTTTCCAGAGTGGATAGTGTTCTGGGGTACATCTGCTAATGAGAAATATGTGTTTGTGTGATCCATTAAGGTTTCTGCTGGCTTACAGCTAAGGTGTGGGTGTGATAATAGCCATTTAAATGCAGCTTCAGAAGTGTTAGTAGAGATACCCAGCATTCCCTGTGTACTGACTGTTGCTGCTTGGCACCATGCTACAGTGCTTGCGGTGTCAATGCTACTAACACGTTGCTTGCAGTAGGTACTTCGCTATTTCTGTAAACTCAAAGGGTACTTGGTTTTGTTCCCTTGATCCTCCTTCATCCCAGATGTGTGCATTGTCAGATGTTCAGAGCCATCTGTGTTAGAGCACACACGTCTAAGGCTGCGTTAAGAGCACCCTCTAGCCTCTCTGGACTTGTTCCTTTGCCCATAACTCAGCTGACACGCAGATAATTTCATGGATCTTGGTAGACTGGTGGAGTCGTGCTGTAACCTCCTACCTATTCTACAACACATTCCTCAGAGCAGAGGGTCTGTGTCTCAAGTCTCTGAGGAGTTGCACTGACAAAATAGGAATAACATTTCTTAGAGAAAGAAGCTAGGTTTGACTTCTGAAAGTGTCTGCTGTTTAGGTCCATTTTAAATCTATTTAGTTCAGAGGTTTTACGTGCTGGTTTAGAACATGCAACTACCACTTTACAAGAACATGGTTTGTTGTGGTGGTTTTTTTTTTTGTTTTGGTTTTTTTTTTTTTTGTGTGTTTTTTTATTGGTTTTGGTTTTTTTTTTTGTTTGTTTTTTTGTGTGTGGTTTTTTTGTTTTTTTTTTTTATGCTTTCTTCTCCTCCCCCATCTCTGGGTGAGTTACTGGGCTCCAAAAGCCCAGTCCTGCTCTTCAAATATATAGCATAGATATATGTGTATTACTAGATGACCCCCTTTGCATTTAATTTTTAATCCTTCTAGATCACTTTTGTTGTATTCACTCTGTTCTAAGGACGAAAATAAGTAAGAGAAACTGATCCATTATCTGTTGATTTCACCTTTGCTTTTAGTCCTAATTGCCAGAAGCTCTGCCCTTAAACCGAAGTGCCTGCTCTTGCTGAATGTAGGAATGGCTCCTTTGCCTGTATGCAGGTGTGTGCTTTCTGTGAGTCTGCTTGCTTTTCAGTGAAGAAATAGAATGTCTCAATTTTGAACTAAATTTAGCTGCAGTGATTCATTCAGAGCATTGCTCTTTTCATAGCTTATTAAAATGCATTAGCAATAAATTCTTAACAGTGCTTCTATAAACAGCAATTGTTCTGCTTTGAAGCTGTGATGCACACTGCCTGCTCACTTGTGCTGCTATGTAAAGTGGCATAAATACTCAAGAATGAAGGAGCCCTGTACAGACGGATTGGACGAATGCTGGCCTTTCCCTTCAGTCATCCTAAGCTGGAAATCTGGCATTAAATAGGATTTATAGACAGGATTGGTGCCTATTTTCTGGCTTATCCCCTCCTAAACTTGCATTTTGCTCCCACCCTGTATGTTGTGTATTAACAGAGACTTCTGACATACCCTAAATGAAAGTTGCGTACCAAATCTGGTTTGGTGGAAGATAGTGTGTTACTGGAGGTCTCTTTCCTCTCATAGAAATAATTTTGTCAGAACTGGCTTCCTCTTCACTGTAAACCCAGGCAGGTGGTGGGGAAAGATATTTGTATGTCCTCATGTAGCTTTCTCCCTTGAAGAGTGAAAACTCTATTGCCTTCTGTTTTGAGCGGTTCTTTTTCTACCTGCTCAGAAATCCCATCGGCCTGCTGAGCTCTGCAGCCCAGACACACTGATGCATTCGTGCCATCTGCTGTCAGAAGAGATAATTGCATGTACTAGTTTTGCTGGAGTTTGTCTCAACTTCTGTGCAGATCTCATGGGCAGAAAGACGATGGGCATGCCCGTAGCAATGGGGAATATTTCCCGTCTTCTTGTTACGGTGGTTGTGTAACTGGCAGTAATGTTTGAAATATCTTTGAAGCTCGATATTATGATCTAAAGAACCAGCAGTAAAGTAGACTTGGGAAATCAAAGAGATGTTTGTGGTAGCATCATGATTTCATAAGCTATCTTTTGGGGAAGGGATAAAAAGGTGCTCTTTCCTCAAACCCAAAGCTCTGTGAAATATTTATCTGAGGACATGTGGAATATGATGTCTGAGCTTAGCTCAGAAGTGCCCCAAACCCCATTCAGCATGACACTGTCCATCCCTGGTGGGGAAGGAAATCTGAGAGCTCTTTTTGCTTCGTGGCAACACCCCTCAACAGGTCAAGTAGACTGGCATGTATGTGGGTAGAAGAGTTTGCTGGGGCCTCAAGTCTGGGCCTTTCCAGTCTGGCATGGTAGGTCTACGTAAGTGCAAGTAGGACAACCCCAGCCATAAAGGCAGTGCAGCTCAGATATGACTTGTGCTTTGTTGCCAGTTGGTTTCAGCTACAAATCAGTATTTCTCTTCACTTCCAGTCCCTTCCCCAGCTGCAGCCAGGTCAGTAGGATTGCGCTCACGTGTCTTCTACGTATTATCTGTACATCACCTTTGACTTCAGGGATGAACCTCCTTGTTAAAGGGCCAGCTCACGCCTTCATATTCCCATTTCTAACTTGTGCGGTTAATTCTACAGACTGTGTTAGCAAATTTAGGAGGTTTGTAATCTTTGTTCATCAGTAATGACGAGGTGGGGGCTAGCTGTCAGTGGGAAACTAGTGGTTATAGTGTTGTTGCTTTCTGTGTAGCTGGGCTGTATTCAGACAGTATCTATTCCTGTGTGCTGGGAAATGTTTTCATGCAATGCATAGCAAGCCTGGCAGGAGCTGTGCATCCACAGAGAAATTTTACAAAGTGTTTTCACAGCAACATCTATAAAATATAGGTGAGATTTCTAATTACTGAATTCATTTAAAGGGTCTGTATTCTCCATGTACCCGTATCTTCCACACCTAACTTCTGTATCAGCACTTCTGAACAAAGCTTTTTAGCATTTTTCATTATTGATACAGACATATTAGGGAATTTGTAGAATTAAAATTCAAGATTATGCACTGCATAAGACAGTAAGGGTGAAACTTCAAACGCCACAGATCTGCTAGGATCTACCAGTAGATCTAGATCTACCAATATACTGTGGTTTTCCTTAAGACTTATGGAGTGATGTGAGGTTTTCTATTAAATGAAGCAGAATATAGACAGGGTATTTCTTATTCATGCATTTTCATGGGAAAGCTGAGTGAGCCAGCTGAACTTACTATGTTACTGGGTTTGAATTTTCAGGTGTAGCTGCCTTTCCTCTGTACTCCTTGCAAAAATAATTGGAGAAAATGAAGCTTGAAGATAATGCTGTGGTTTCATAGCCTGTCTCTTACTTTGTGGATTTTTGGGTTGGGAACACTGCCTCCCAAAACTTGGGGGAGTTGTTGGATGTGAACCTACTCCCCTGAGCTTGTCAGAGTCATCAGGGAGAAGCAGTCCCTGACAGGAGATGAGATTTGAGGAATGAGCTTTGATTGTCATCAGCTTTCCATTACAAGATGACTTTGAGATCCTACTCCACAGAGTGTTTTTCATTAGTTTCTGACAGTTCTCTGGACAGAAATCTTGCTTATGTCCGTATTCCACTAGATTTCTAGAGGACGAAAGACTTTTGAACTAGGCTGTTGGAGAGAATGGCTTCCTGGAACATACTTTGTAAATTTCATATTTCATCAGCAGCAGTTTTGCTTTCTCTTCTTTTCTTTACCTCATAATGTAACTGTCATCCAGATGAGCTGAGAGATCACCAGGTCTGCTCTAAATAGATGTGTATGATGCTCTTGTTCATGCCAGATAGCACAAAAAGGCACTGTGACAGATGTGCGGCTGGAATTTCTCCTGAATGAGCAGAGCAGGCAAAACAGGATAAGAGTCCTGTGCAAAGGAGTGCTTCATGCCTGAACAGTTACTGACTTTTCAAGCCCTGCTCCTGGTAACACAGAGCTCTTCCAAAAATATAGCCCTCATCTCACTGCAAATGCTTACAGGGTATCAGCTACCTGCGAGCACTGCCATCCCCTGTCTGAGAGCTCCACCAGCTCCTCCTTCCTACCAACCAATTCACACCTTACCCAGGAAGGAGGGCAGTTGCAATACCTGTATCTTGCACAGCCACGTAGCTACATACTTCATACTGTCGTTTTCTTAAGGTGGCAGCATTTCACTTTTGGAATCCTGTACCAGAGTGACAGTGACATTTTGATGTGTGTCTTCATGCCAGGTGGCTTAGGTTCTACTCTGCTGTAGCAGTGGTTGCTTTTCCCTTTCTCTTTTACAATATTCATTCCAGCCTGTGTGCTTCCTGGCCACTGCCTGTGGTGCAGGGATAAGAGATCCTTGACAGCTGCTGGGGCTGTGGGGTTGGCGCTTGATGGAGATCGAATCAGCACAGTGCTTCCTGCTATGCTGTTTAACAGATGACAGTGCCCAGCTGCACATAAATGACTATAAAATCTGAGAAATTAGGGTCTGACAGTCCCTGTTAGAAACTTATGCTGGCTTTTGTGCGCTGTCAAATATGATCTCTGCAAAATGAAGCAGGAAGGTTGGACCAATGGAACATGGACAGTCAGTTTTGGAGCGTTTAGGTTTTCCTCTGCCTTCTGTAGAAAGGGAAAAGGAAATTTCTGCCACGTGTTCCTATTCCCTTCAGAGGAGCTGCACTGTTTTCTGCTAGCAGAAAACCTGGCCTGTAACTTCTTTCCCTTGTGATGTGAATGAACAAGAATTCTGCACGATTGTCAAAGCCAGCTAGCACTGATGCTGAACATGGTGTCTTAACAAATATATTTCATAAAGCTCCACATGACTTTGGCAATGTTCTTGGTGGTGGGTGGGAAATTAGTTAGTACTACAGAAAAGCTTACTTTTAACTTAATGATCTAGGACAGAGCTGTGTTGCTTAAGCCTGTTTGATTTCAGCACTTATGACCAAGTACCTGCCGTATCTTTCTGGTCCATCCTAAGCTCATCTACATGAGAGAAAAATGATACTGTGTTTCTGGCATTGAGTGTCTCAGCCATATTTGTCCTGTCTTAGCTTTCCCCAGTGTTTGGATATAGGATCTGTCAAAGGGACCAGGTCATGGCTGTATGAATGGAGTCTAGTGAATATTGGGGACTGGAGAGAGAATTTGTTTCATGATGTCTTCTCCACCATATGTTTCAGGAAGGCTTCTGAAGATGCCTGCTTTCCTTCTCCGCTTAGAGAACCAGTTTCCCATATGTCCAGTGCTCTTCTGGAGCTTGGCTGGTTTCCTGGAATCATCTTTCACTTCCCGTTTTTCTGGCCTGTCCCATGGCATAAAGCTAGATTTAGTCATTGGTAGTTGATTAAAGAGAATGAAAATGACTGAAGGTGATGCCATTCTGATCATGTTGTTGACCACAGGACCCAAGTTTGACAGTTTTTGATAACTTAGACTGAATTACAGCTGTGGTTAACCCTCAACCTTCTGATAGCTGACAACTGCCATGTGTACTACGTATGTACGTTTCAGCTTTGCTGAATGATTTGGTAAAAAATTTTTGTGTCAAGGACAAATCTCCTGCTGCTCTGCAGCAAGGTAGAGCTGTTATTATAGAATAGGCAGGCACTGAGGACAGTGTTGGTTCATGCTCAGTTCATAAGGAATAGTGCTGTGATTTTCCCTGGTTGTGACTTATTTTTGTAGAAAACAGCTGTGCTGTGGGAGCAGAAAACAAGCTGGTAGTTAAGCAGCTAGGGAGAGAATTTTCCAGCATGTTAGATAACTGTAAGCAGGAGGTTTGGCAGAACAGCTCAAAGTGTATTTACAGTGATGCTCTTGTGTTACTTAGAGGATGTGAGGGTGTGGTGGCATTCCTCTGGGTACAGCCCTCTGACTGGCACCTGAACATGAAGTGGTGTAGGAACAGGGGCTTTTCAGGACAGGCAAATAGATACCAGGATGTAACTGAAATCAGGAGATCATCACAGTGAAACCCAAAGTGCTTTTGTAACTTTGGAGTCGAGTTTTGACCAATGTATACACGTGGTCCTCTGTCTGGCTTGGAGCAAGGAGGAACATGTTCCCTGGTCTGGAGGGGAATGGCTTTGCTAATCACTGGGAAGCTGCCATGTGTCTTCTGTGAGAGACACCTGGTGCTGAGTAGTCAGGTTGCAATGAGAGGCTGAGGAAGGTTGAGGACTTTTTTCTTCTGTATAGCTTCCAAAATCTCCTGTCCTACTTAACTGTTCTTTTCCAGTGTCATCAGTGCCCTTTGTAAAGTGGCATTGGTTTCCTTGAGGGGAATATCCTGAAGCTGAAACCAAATTTGGGGGAGGAGGACTCCATTACATTGAGGAAACTAGCAGTGAGTGAGGCTAATTTAGCAGGCATCGACACAGAAGTCACCTTTTTACATGATATGCAGCGTTCACCACCATGTTTCACACTGAGCATAACAATAACGGGGCCCCCACAAATGCTGAGGAGGACAGCTGGGTATACACAATTTAAATAAGCTGTCCTTTTCAATGTGGAAGAAAGACAATTGGATAAGGTTTGTAAGATGTTGAGTGATCTGTGGAAAGATGCCTTGCTTAGGTGAGTTTCTTCATCTCCTAGTAAGCCAGGAAAAGGAAAACCATTTTGACAAAACATGTGCTGTGTGAAACAAAGTGCTGCAAGGCACTGACTGTGCCAAAAATCTGAATGATTTAGAAAGCAGTGAGAGACATTCCTAGCAGATAAGTCCATCCATGCTATTAAAGACAAAGCTGCAAATACTGCCTCTGGTTTGGAAAATCACCAAGCCAGAGACTGCTTGAAGGTTGCCGAGAGAAAGTTACTATGCTGTACTTTTCTTGCTCTTATGCTTTTCTCCTGAAATCAGTCAGCACCAGTTGCCTGAGACAGAATGCTAGGGCAGATGGACACGTTATGTACCTCACTGAGGTTGTTGTGCTCTTGTAGAAAGCATAACAAGAGCATAATAGTGAAGGGACTAGGAGAGCAAGGGCAGAATGGCATGGAGTCATGCTTTTCAATCTACATGTTTGCACTCAAGAAGCTCGATCTGGTTGTTACCTTGTAAGCAGCTCCAAAAGAGTAGTCATGTTGAGTCTCCATCAGTGTAACATCTTGCTGCACACTTAGCAGTGCTCTGCAAGGGTGTGAGCAGAAATGGCCCATTCTAGGCCCTGTATAGCCGTTGCCAAATGTGTACTCAGTGCCAGAGGGTGGAACTGGTAAAACAGTCTGCCCCTTAGCAGATTCTATTTCTGGGATTGCAGTTCCAGGATAAGTGGCATCTTGTGCCATTTCCAAAGGGAATTTATTTTACACATAGTTAAAAATATGGACACTATATGGACACAGTGTACAGTGTTAAGCAAGGTGTAGCAGCAAACGGTTCTTACAAGTTCCCTTTCTGTGGCCTTTTCCTTCTGTGCTGCTTATCAGCTGCTCTCAGACCTTATCACCTATATTCTTCAGACCCTAAAGCATCTCTTTGACTTGCGCTTCATATTCTCTGCAAGCTTTCAGACACTGTTATCTTGGGTTGGCTAATATGACTCTGGAGTAATTCTGTTGGATAAGCAGACTGGCAGGCTGGAAATTTCAGCATCAGCTTGGAGGGTGACTCTTAAACTCCCTACTATGAAAAGTAGAAATGCAGTGATGCAGAGACTCCCTTTGAAATGGCTGGTTCCAGCTCTGAAAGCAGTCTAGCCCTGCTGTTGTGGTCTCTAAGACCTGGGTATTTTAGCTAAGCAGGTCACTACAGTAACACCACTGCTGGTTTTGGTGCTAGGGTGTGTTTGGGTGTTTGTGGGTTTGTGACAGCACTGCCCTTTGCTATACAGGCACACCGTTTGAATCTGGGCTTGTTCTTTCTTTTTTACTGCCTTTTTCTCCTTTACCGTGAAATACCCCTCTCCATTGGCACAGTGTTAAAGCTATGTGGGTGGTTTATACCACGGCGCACGAGAACCAGAAAAAAGCCTGGGACACTACTTTTAAGATTGTATTTAAAAAAGGCTTTGGAGAAAGATGATTTCTTTTACAAGGGGGTGCTGGTTCCCTGCAGTGTGTTCTGTCACCATGTCACAAGATTTCTAAAAGGAGCAGAATCAGTAGGACACTGGTGTATCAGTCTGCAAAGAGCAGCTTCCTTCCCTCGCCTTCCATACTTAACTAAACTGGTATCACACGGTTCAGCCTCCCCACTCCCCTCCCACCCGCCCTGCCTTGCTTCTGCCAACAGTCCTCTCAAAATGAGCTTGGTAACTAAAGACTTTCCTAAACAGCTGACTTTCAGTTCTGTGTAACAAAAACTTGTGCTGCTCATAAATAGATTTGCAATTACCAGGGGAAACAGAAGAATAAGTGCAACCCAGCTGCATCAGAGCTGGCCTCCCATTCTGTCTTAAAGAAGCCCATGAAGTCCAACACACGCCACTCAAGCATAGGTGGGAGACCTCTGCAGAGATCTTTCCTTTGAACAATGTTCCTCTTCTGCAGGATCTGCTGTTCGCAGCAGAATTGTTAAAGAACCAGAGTACCTGGCTAGTGTCTTTATGAAAAATGATGAATGCTTTTTGGTTGATGTTGTTTGTTTGTTTGCTTGTTTCATTAATCTGGAGTTTCATGCATTTTTTATAGCAGTCAAGGGTAAAAGTTGCCTGGCCAAAGCAGAGGATCCTAAGATTTATCATGAGCTTATGAACTGGTTCTCTGCTAATAACATCTGATGTGTTGTTAGTGCCATCTGAACAATTCCAAGCACTTGCTGAGTTTTTGAGGAGGTCAAACATCCTTAGCTTTTGGGGCTTAACAAGGAGTAATGATTTTATACAGATGAAAAAAGGCATTGGCCAAGGTTATGCATCAAACTGGGTAGATCGGGTGGGGGAAATAAAGATCTATGACTATATTAGGTCATGTGGAAGGATTAAGCAGTAGAAAGAAGGGAGACTGTGGTATATGTGGGCAATTCCTTGCCTTCCCTATTGAAGAGATCCCCAGTGTAAGGAAGATCCCTTTTATATGTCTTCTCCCTAGACTGCCTGGGATCACGAGATGGGCATACACCCAGCATAGTGTTTTTTGGCCACCCTAGTGAGAGGAAAAGGCACTACCCCAGCATTCAATAACAGGTATGTCAGCATTCTGCAAACCTAGGAGGCTCAGCTTGTCTTAGATCCTGGGCTCAGGCTCTGCATCCCAACCAGGTGGTTGGTTTCACAACGACACATTTCTGCATACCCCAGAAAACATGCCTGGAGCTGGGGCATGCAGTGTCATATGGCAAACTTCCCTGCAGGGGCTCTGTGCTGCTTCTTGCAGCAAGTGCTGAAACAGTGAGGACAACACTCATCTGTTGAATCAAAAGCAATTCCTAGTCTTTCTGGCCTCCTCAGAGATGTGATTGCCTCCTGTAACCCCTCTGGAGAGCTTCCCTATGTAGGAGTTCCCTTGGCCCAGGTTCTTGGATGGGTTTGTGGAAGAATTAAAGCATACAGCCCTATTGGTGTCAGTGGGGACTTTATGATCTCTTTTAGGAGGGGTGTGTGCCTGTGTTTCTTCACAGGTACTAGGTGTGCAATAGCAGAGGTATGATGCTCACTTTATTTCAGTATGATTACTAAAAAATGTTGCTTAAGACAATAATCAGGTCTGTGTGAGACTGCCTGCAAGTAACAGAAGGCTTTTGCTAGGCCACAAGCTAATGGTTTGAAGAGGGCATACTTTAAATGTAAGGTCAGCCTATGTTCAGTGCCAGAAAATGGCATCATTGTTATTGATTGAGGAAACGAACATCTAAATCTCTTGTTTTGTGGAGATTAAGTTACCTACAGAGTAAGAAGGGACAGGGGGAAGAAGACGTCAATGAGAATGCAGCTCAAATGTTGGATTTTTCTAGAGAAAATCTCAATTTTAATTCCGTAGGCTTTCTACTGGTGTGCGGGGGAGAAAAAGGAGCTGGGAGAAAGACATTTCTAATTTGGTCCAGTTCTTTTCCTCCCTTCTGTCCATGTCCATGTGTTGAAGTGTGTAAAGCATCCAAGTGTCCCAGTTATTCTTCACAGAGAGCACTCAGTCGCTAGGCTGAACTCATGGTGTTTTGGTCTTTCCATAAGTTGAAGGGGGTACTCTGGCATCTTCTGAACTCCAGTGTGGGGCTGAAGGACACTTATTCTGCATGTTTATTCTATGCTGCAGCTATATTTAACAGCTGATGTTACACAGACTTATGCTGCTTCTGAAATCAGATTAGATGGCAAAGTCAAGAGGTGAGCAGAGAAGCTTAGTAATGAGGAGCAGCAGCTAACCTCACCATGGCTTACTGAATTGCGCGACAGAGCTGCCTGCACGCTGCAGCCAGCTCCTTGACATAACCTGGGGTCTTTTCTTTCTGGAGGGAAGGGGCAAGTTCCTGGCTGTATACCTGGCAGATAAGCTTGTGTTCATCATTCACACATATCTGGGGATCATCATGCCTCTAAAGGTCTTTGGCAGCTTGGCCATGGTGTCTTTATGGCTTAGTAGCCTCTTGCTTGCCTTCTGTGCTGGTGATGTCAGCCTCACCTCTGTGCCTGGCAAAATCTTGGAACGAGTTGTCCTGGAAGGCATGCTGAGGCACATGAAAAGCAGCAAGGTACTTGGTGACAGCCAGCATGGCTTCACTAGGGGGAAATCCTGCCTGACCAATCTGGTGGCCTTCTATGATG
>JASSUY010033982.1:55015-70969 GCA_032466535.1 Forpus xanthops
GAATGGGTTGCCCAGGGAAGTTGTGAATGTTCCATCACTGGCAGTGTTCAAGGCCAGGTTGGACATAGCCTTGGGTGACATGGATTAGTGGGAGGTGTCCCTGCCCCTGGCAGGGGTGTTGGAACTAGATGATCTTGAGGTTCTTTCCAACCCTAACTATTCTGTGATTCTATGTAGGGAATACATTTGGGGTTTTAAGGCATGATCCCTCATAAATCACCTTCAAAATTAGCTTTCACAGCCAGTTTGCAAACCCTTCCTGGCACAGAAAGTCTTCAAGGAGAGGGATATTACAGCAACTCATGGTCCCAGCAGCCTACAAGGAGTCTTGCAGGCTGCACAAGACAAGTGGGTGATATGAGGATCAGGAAAAAAAATCAAGTCTGTGCGCTGTGCATGCTGTCACCTCACACCATGCTGGTGTGGAACATGAGCAAGGCTACTGCAGACACTGGGATCTAAATTGGGGAACAGGAGCAGTGCAGAACTAGAGGCTGCGTCTGGCTTGGTTCCCAGAAGAACTCCCCTGACATGCCTCTACTGCATGCTACATTCTGCTGATCCTCCTTTGTGGATCTTTTCTGAGCACCCACTGGTCTTTTGAGCTTTTTCTAGTTCCCATGCAGCAGAAGTGTCCATTAATTCAGTGACTACCCTGAGCATCGCCAGGTTCAATTTGATGAGACCAAGTTAGGCTAACAGAACTTCTTTCTTTGTTTACATTTTTTTTTGATGGTAGTGGTTGTGTATCTAAGGCATCAGGAAGGAAGACTTCAAGAAGGAACCGAAAGTTAGGAAATGCATATGTTAGAAGTAAAGGTTTGTGTAGCTTTTTTCTTGTGGTCCGTTTCCTCAGAAACAAGTCCGTGCTGTGCGTTCCTCCTTATTTATACAAAGCTGGTCATGAAATAGCAGGTCCCAGTATGCACTGCAATCTTCATGAAATCAGTTCCACTGAAATTCTGTAATGGATGGAGAGCATCTTTGCAGTGCTTTTTTGGTTTTTTTTTTTTTTTTGATAGGAAGAACAGTCTCTGTGTTGTGTCCATCGGAGTCCCAGTTCATTCAAGGGTGTATCCCAAATGTAGGTGTTATGTAAAAGTAAAATCTCTTTTCTCTGTCTTTATCCTCCTTGTATGACAGTGCTTGGAGTAGGAATAAATCCTATTTTCCTGCTACTGAAGGAACAACAATGGAGTGAAATTCTGCCTGTAGAACTCATTTGCACACCTGTGTTACTCTGAACTGTTTATTGAACTAACCAGCAAGCTTGGCCTGCAAGTGCTGCTCCTAATTCTTACATTCCCTGCTTTTCTCATGCTTGTAAGCATACTTAACTGTTACGATGCCACACTGTATAGCTTGGGAAGATCTTGAACTAGTTGCAGAGCTAGGAAAACAGAACTCCTTTAAGGTGCTTTAGGCAGAAGTGGTAACTGAAAACCAACCTCTTGGCAAAATATTAGCTTTGCCAAACAGCCTTTTCAGAGGAATCTGTCACACAAGATATGACTGCAAATTGTTTTACCTGGTAGCAGCAAGAGTCTTAGTAAATATCAATGGACCTGCTTTGATGCCATGAGAACTGGACCTTCAGCTGAAATAATTCTTTTGTGTGTTTGACCCTTTGACGAGTTCTGGGTTTGGTCTTTACAGACTGTTCCAAGGGACTTTTACAGGTTTCATAAGGTTGTCTGTAACCCCCGTTCACCTTCCCAGGTGGTCCTGGTACTGAGAAGGAAAGAAGACAACTCAAATAGCCCACTGGTGCTGTTATCTTAAGTACTTGTGTCAAGTATGAATCATGGTGGCTTATTTCTTTGTATTTGCACTTCCATGCTTGCTGAGCTGGAGTGCTTGCTTCTGTTGTATGTACACATGGTTCTCTCAGCTTGTATTTGGGCTGTTGAAACTTAAGATGAAAGCTTTATGTCAGGGTAATGTATGCCATAAAATGTTGGTCAATGGGTTTCCTTGAAATCCATTCACATTTCAAATAGATTTATGGGGAGTTTGAACACATTGCAAATCCCTAAAGCCTTAGTGAAACCTGAATTTGGCCATCTCAACTATTTCTAGAACACTCTGTGCCTATTCTAAATATATTTTCTTCAAGGGGACCTCATCTCAATCCCCTGCTCCACAGCTTCATTTGGATCAGCAGTGCTGCTATGATCTGTTAGCAAAAATTCCTTCTCTAGCTCTGTGGCAGAGCTGCAGATGTTACTGGTCTGGCCCTTAAAGGGGAAATTCTGTGTGAGGCAGAACTTAAGGCTTTAAGCTCTGCAGCCAGCCAGGTATAGAAACATTAATGATATATTGGGTCATTTCCTGTAGCTGTTGTCTGATTATTTTTTAATACTCCTCCTCTGCTGGTAGGTCTAGAGTTCTGGACGGGGTAAAACACGTGATTTAGTTGGCAGTGTGTGGCACCTTTCCCTTGCAGGAGTCTTCAACCTTGCGAACTAGGCTTAATGGTGAGCACACAAAATGTTTTCTTTCTGTAGGAAGTGCCTTTCTTATTGCAGGGGTGCTTGAAATTGGTATTTTATTTCTCTGATACAGGGAAGAGAAGTATTTCTTCTGCGGAGTACCTTCATGACAGTGCTTGGAGAGCTGTGCCTCTTGACTCTACTGGATGGTTCTTCCTGGAATGTTACCTACCCACCAGGAGCAGAAGCCTCCTCTTGTCTAGCTGGCATTTTGTAAAGCCTCTGGCAGTAGAGCCAGCTGTGCAGGCTTTACCCAGTGCAAACTTTGCTTTGTGTTAATGAAGGCAGGAGTGCTGTAAGACGTTATAGAACTAACATTGCAGGAATGCCTTCTGTCTTGCCTGGCTTTGGAGATTGATCTGTTGTTTTCCAGTCAGATGAATATGGGGTATTTAGAAAGCAGGGTTTGAGTTTCACTTGCTGTGGATTAAATGGGATCAATCTGTCCACAATATTACTCACACATAAGGAGAGAGGGTTTCTTCAGGCCAAGGAGAGCAACTCATCACACGGTAAATTCTGAGGTGGAGAATCGCTACCTTCTAGAAAAATCATATTTTCTTTTTCAGTCAAATGCTCTGGCTGTACCACAGAATAGAAGTTTTGATGCAAAAGGTACACTGCAGAACTTCACAGGACATTTTTCATCCTTCAAGTTTAAAAATATGTAGAAAAATGCACCCCTTATTGAATTTAATAGGTTCGAACAGTCTCTTCTGTAGGAGAGTTGCATTCTATCTGCCTCTCTCAGGAGCACCTGCAGATGTGCATGGCAGGTGCTGCAGATCACCATCCTGAGTGGAAAATTTTGGGTCAGTGTAGAGGCAGGATGGGCCATCAGGATGGTTGTTATACTGCCCCACAGTAAGGGTTGGTACTGACTTGTATGCTCAGAAGAAAGTAACTGCTCCCTGTCCCTATGATGTGATTGACCTAGATTCTACTTTGTGGATCTTGGACTCAGTTTACAACTTGGGTGTAAAGCACCAAGGCTGCTTGCACTGGTTCAAGGGGAAGATTTGGAAGCAGCATGTCAATAGTGTCTCCAGAAGTCATGTCACTTTAGGCACTGGTTAGGATTCCTTTTCTGGGTACAGTGAAGGAGGGAATGCCGCTTATTTGGCCTGAGGGATGGAGAACCCTGTGCAAGGTTTTGCCATTCCATGATCAGTGTAACATAGATGGCTGCATATCTAAGCACCAGAAAATGTTTTTGAAGTTGACAGAAGCTTTTCTTGGTTATGACCCTTTAAGGTTGAATGCGACAGCATGTGGCAAGATCACAGAGAGGTATTAGCTCAGGACTTAGGAGGAAGAGTTTCTTAGCATTCCTCCAGAGCTGTTTTCTTCTTTGCTGCTTCTGGAGCCACATGCAATGGAAAGGGTTATGTACTTACCTTCCTGGCAGGAATTTAATCCCAGCTCAGTGCAGCAAAATGGACTGCGTCCAGTACTCACAGAAGCAGTGAAATAGCTGAAGTATATTTTGCAAGGAATTTTACAGGGGGGATTGCATGGTTACCCTGAATGTTGCCCCAAGACACATTCTCCTTTACACACTGGCCTCTTCCTACAGTTTCCACGGCTATTCCAAGGAATCAGTGTCAGCGTAGCTTTAGATTTAGCTCTGGTCATGACTTACCTGTGTGCATGCAGGTAGCATTTTCTTGCCTCTGTCCTAGCATGCAGGAATGGAAAGATGAGTCTCTGAAATCACTGCAGTGCTACTCAGCCTAGTGCAACACTCCATGCCTCGGGGTACTGCTGCTGCGTTCTGCTAGGGTGACCTGCTCAGTCCAGGCAGTATCTGTGATTCCATGGGAATGCATTAATGCAGGAAAAGTTTTGCATGAACAGAGCTAAGCCAAGATGGGTGCTCAGACTCTAGTGCTGATCATTTGTGTTAGTGTTTCAGTAAAAAAATACCCCTAAAGTGTCCATCAGTAGTTCCTGGGCTGACAGTGTGACTGGTGGTTTTCTGGCTCACCTCAGCATGCCTCTGGCTTGTTATTCCCACTAATATCTCTCTGAGACTGGCTTCCTTGTAATGGAAGGTTTCCATTTAACCACTCGATATAAACAAACTAGAGTGCCTTTAGAAAGCTAGAGTATGTAATGTGTGCCAACAAAAATTTTATCATTTGTGCTTGGAAGAAATGATATATCCCTTTTGCAGTGCTTGTAAGAGATTCAGCATCTCCATGTGTAGTCACTGGCCTTGGTTCCCTCATGGCCTAGGTGTGTTGTCTGAACTGAGGCAGCAAAAGAATCAAGAGGATTTAACCACAAGACCAACACCAGTAGCGAAACAGCCCAGAATAGCAGGATCAGACTACAGAGCAACTGAAGTGAAAAGCTCAATTTTAAGACTAATTTGAACATTGAATGAAGTGCTAATAGCTACAGTAAAGATTCTCTTCTCAGTCTGCTATTCATGTTCTGTGAGGAGAATATAGTGGTATATCTAGAACACACAGTGAAAAAATGGCTTTGTACAACTAGTGCGGGCAGTGCAGGATGAAAGGGAAGTGTCTGGTTTTGGTGATGAAAATAGAAATCTGTCTTCATGTCTGTGCTCTGGGGAGCTGATCAGATATTTTATGGCATGATACCATATTACAGCTTGAAGAACCAGTTTCAGAGGTGGCTTCTGTAATTGCCTGATAGTTTAACCTGTCTCTGTTTCCCTCTATGAGGAGAATGTCTCACCTTCATTCATATTGCCTTGTTCATCAGTAAATGTAAAGCAAATTGTAAAATCAGTCCTGCTTGAGCTAACATTTGTAGCAATTCATTTGCTCATGCACAAACCAACCCCCTGATGCCACTCTAGCTTTTTCCTTATACCAGATGTAAATAAGGTCATGTTGTCAATTAATATTCTGTTTTCTTTTTGAAGTGTTGGAGACGTGTTTGGATACCATGGGAATGAATGCCAATATGGTGAAAAACTGGTTTAGAAAGTACTTAAGATATTAAATTTAGTTCTTGAGGTAGCTTTGCTGTATTTTACCGGAGGCTTCTGCTTTTTTCCATTGTTTCAAGTATGATGTTTCAGATGGAATTCACCCATACCCAGGAATGCAGGGGAGGCTCTGCTCTGAGTTAGGTGGGACTTAAGGTTGCCTGAGTGCTGGACATGCTGTACATTTGTGTGACACAAACAGTGATGGATACCTCTGGCTGTTTTTTTATCTGCTGGGTATGGGGTGGGTTTTAATCCTGCTTAAATCCTGTAAATCCAGGTCTGTTTGCCTTCTCTTGAAAGAACTTCTCTTTCTTTTGCAGGTATGGTCCAGAAACTCGACCAGAAGCTGCCTGTAGCTAATGAGTATCTGCTGCTTTCAGGAGGTGTGCGGGAAGGTGTGGTGGACATTGATCTTGATGAGCTGAATGTTTATGCACGAGGCACAGACTATGACATGGACTTCACCCTGCTTGTGCCTGCACTGAAGCTGCATGATCGCAACCAACCAGTTACACTGGACATGCGCCACTCGGCTTTGTGCCACTCCTGGCTGAGCCTGCGTCTGTTTGATGAAGGAACTATCAGCAAATGGAAGGACTGCTGCACGATAGTGGACCATATCAATGGAGCTACCAATTATTTCTTTTCTCCAACAAAAGTTGCAGACTGGTTCTATGACTCCATTAGCATTGTCCTCTCTGAGATCCAGAAAAAGCCCCAGCGAGGGATGCCAAAGGTAGAGAAGGTAGAAAAGAATGGGACTATTATATCCATCATTTTGGGAGTGGGAAGCAGCCGCATGCTGTACGACATTGTCCCTGTGGTGTCCTTCAAAGGCTGGCCAGCTGTGGCCCAGAGCTGGCTGATGGAGAACCACTTCTGGGACGGGAAGATCACAGAGGAGGAAGTCATAAGTGGGTTTTACTTAGTGCCTGCGTGTTCCTACAAGGGGAAGAAGGACAATGAATGGAGGCTTTCATTTGCCAGAAGTGAAGTGCAGCTGAAGAAGTGCATCTCCAGCAGCCTCATGCAAGCCTATCAGGCCTGCAAAGCTATCATCATCAAGTTGCTGTCCCGCCCCAAAGCCATTAGTCCATATCACTTGAGAAGCATGATGCTGTGGGCTTGTGACCGGCTGCCAGCCAGCTACTTAGCCCAAGAGGATTACGCAGCCCATTTCCTCCTGGGTCTCATTGATGATCTCCAGCACTGCTTGGTCAACAAGATGTGCCCTAACTATTTCATCCCCCAGTGCAATATGCTGGAGCACCTCTCTGAAGAAACAGTCATGCTGCATGCGCGGAAGCTGTCCTCAGTCCGCTCAGACCCTGCCGAACACCTTCGAACTGCCATTGAACATGTCAAAGCAGCCAACCGGTTAACACTGGAGCTTCAACGGCGGGGCAGCACCACCAGCATCCCCTCTCCACAGTCAGATGGAGGGGACATCAACCAGCCTGATGACCGGTTAGCCAAAAAGTTGCAACAGCTAGTGACTGAGAACCCTGGGAAGTCTATCTCTGTCTTCATTAACCCAGATGATGTCACAAGGCCTCACTTCAGAATTGATGATAAATTTTTCTGAGCTTTCATCAGCGTTTCCTGGGATTTTTTTTTTCTTTATTTTTTTTTTTTTGTTTCATTTTTGAAAACTCTTGCAGTGTGCGGGTTTTTCCAGTTGGTTTTCCTTGATGACTTAGTCTCTTGTTTTTTACATATCCAGCATAGATTGGATCTATTGAGAACAATCTGAATAAATTATAATTCCTGGTTCTGCAGGACGGTGCAGATTTTGAAACAGTATATTACTATTTCATATGCTGCTTTGATATTTTTTTTTCCACCCACCCAGCCCCATTGTCTGTGACTAGTTTCTAAAGGACAACATGCACTGTAAACACACATGCCACAGTGTAACGTAAATTTTTCTTCCGGCTTCCATAATTTACATACATTTTTGAGCCTGGGGAAGGGGCAACTCGCTTTCCATCGCTTTGGAAATTTTTGTCATGAGCTTCCATCACCCTAAAGAAATAAGGAGAGACTCTGGGTTGAAAAGCACTACTGGTAGTTTGACAAGGCCAAATCTACTGGGCTGAAACCCAGTTCATCTGTTCTTCACACTTCTCACACTTGCGGAGAAAGTTGACTTTAAAGATGATGATGCAGCTTTTGCGGGGATGAGTTGTTTCTGGTTTGATCTACTTTTTGAATGTAATTGTTCAAAATTGGACCTTGTACAGTCCAGAGGGTTGTTTCTGCTGCTTTTCCATGCAAAATAAGGTTATGGAATGTTAGTTTTAGTGTGTGTAATTATTTAAAACCTTATTTAAATTCTATTAAAGAACATACCATTATACATGTTAATTGCACTAATGAAATCTCTGCCATTACCTCAGTCCCACTGTTTGTGTTTCTTTCATAAATTAGCACCTGTTGTTAGGTCTTAGAATTGCAGATTGCTTGAGGCCCCTCAGGTCTCATGGTTTCAGGTGATTTCTTGATTGTCTTTTTTGTAAAAGGCTCTTCCTTGTTAGCCCTGCTATGTGTGAGAAGTCAGATTTTTGCATTGACGTATTTCTTTGAATGTGTATTGTGTGTTGCAGTGCATATTGCATTAATATGTATTGCATGTTGTTGAAACAGTTTTACCATTAGATAAGGATGTGATGCTAAAGCAGTGGTATGTGCAAAGTGAATGAGCCAGACCTTGAGCAAAGGAGCTACCTTGCTTCTCTAATTAGGCCTGATCCTTTATGGCAGTTACCATTCCCTTGACTCCTGTGGACTTTCTGACTTGCCCTGGGACATACAAGGTCTTACTTTGATCTCAAGTTTGCAAAAGTTATGTTTGTGTGTAAACTTGTGGTGCAACAGTAGCCTTGAAAAACCCATACACCTTCCTTTTGCTTGTAGGATAAGATGTATGGTGACAAGGGTTAGTCTGAGCCAAAAATTATTCCAAGAGTTCAAGGCTAGAGTTACCTTTTGTGGCTGGCTGGCCAGTGACTGATATTTAGGCCTTAAATCAGCAATTTGGGCTTACTGATTATCCCAGAGAAGCTGTTCTGATCTAAACTTGATGCATGTTTTAGAAAGTGTTTATTAGAGCAGGTTGAAGTATTTTTTAAATATTTGACAGGCAAATGAGATGCATATCTAGTGAATTCTAATGGATAAAAAATACATATGGAAAATGTGTCACTTTTTTAGCCCAGCCTTTCTGGTAAAGAAACCAGGCTGGTGGAGCAACACGCCAGCAGCTTTGGAAACTGCTTTATTAGATGGCAGGGAGATTTCAGTACCTGATCTAGTGCTCAAGTCATGTCTTAAAATGAAACTTTTGGCTTCTCCATCTCTTGGGCATATTTGAAAACTTCACCCCATTGCTGTAGCCAGGATGTTCACATTTACCTGAATTTACTGGTACACACTTCCGTGAGCCTGAAGAAACTCTGAAGTTGCTGGCTAGATGGAGTGGATGAGGATTTAATTTGAAAGCACAATTGGCTAGTGATCCTGAGCCCCGGTGCAGCTGTGATTATGGTCCAGGGAAGGACATGTATTGACTTCAGTGGAACCAGCACTGGGTCCTACCAGTGTGGCTGTTGCCAAAGACAAGTCTCCATTTAAGTCTGTGTAACCTGCCAGGGAGGCAGAAGAACGGACTGGGAATCCTCTCCAGAAGTGCTTGGGAAATGCAGATTCATTGAAGTGGTCTTTCCCCCAGTCTCTGGGACTTCTGTTCGTTGAAAAAAAGTCTGGGCTGCAGGATAAAGTTTTTCCACCACCGCATGAGAGAGATCTGCTCAGCACAAAGCAGCAGTATCCTGGCAGGCAGAGTACTTGCCCGTGAGTCCCAGTGTTTAACCGTACTCTTGGGTTATGCAGAAACACAGCCTTCCTCATGCCAGTTCAATGTCCTGATGACCAGCAGTTTGGCTAGCCCATGTCAAGCTCTGGTGTGTGCTCTTTTTTTTTTTTTTTTTGTTTTGTTTTAATTAAAAAACATTTTTAAAAGTATCCATTTTGTTCTTCTTGCATTATGAGGAAAATGTCTGTGTTGGTTTTTTTTGTGGGGAGAGGAGCCTTGGCTTTCTACTGGACTGGAAAGCAATTTCCCAGGTAGGTCTGGGAGAATGTTATATCCTCTGTCTGAGCCATCTGTCTTTCAAGGAGGCAGAATCCTAGAATCTCCAGTAGGTTTTGAATCTCAGTCTAGTATTTGCTCCTTTCCACATGCTGTAGCTCAATTTAATGAAGCAGGTTGCCAACCCAGAGAGGTGATGTGTGCTTTGCATCTCAGAGACCACTGAAAGCATGTATTTTTTTCCCCTGCTATTGTCCTCTCTTGCCTTTGAGTATATGCTGAGAGAGACTTGTAAAATGCATAGGTGTCTGTGTAGGATTTCAAAGTAGTGAGTAGGTTTAGATATCAATGACCTATTATTGTTCACTACCCCCTGCAAATTTCAAGGGGTCTGCAGTGCTTTTTCCTAGTAGGGAATTCTTGAAAGTTCTTCACAAAAACACTTTAGAGCACCCAACCCCATGGGGGTTAAAGATTTGGCCAATGACAAACACTGCAATAAGAGGGGCCTTGCTTTATACTACCAATGTAGTCATCTTCCCTACTGACATTGAGTGCTGTGAGCCCATGTCCTAATGGAAGCTTCAGTTCTGCACCCATGCAGTGGGGAATAAGATTTTATTTTGGTTTTGCCCATTAGCTACTCCCTGTAGGCAGGGGATGTTGCAAAAAGACTGGGACAGTTAGTGAGGGACTGGCTGCGTGTGTAAGAACATTCAGAGGTCTCCTTTATTTGTCTGCATATTACTGCCTCCTACACTATTAAAAGGGAGGGGAGTCACAGCAAAGAGGGTCTGGCCTTGAGTCATCAGAAAGATGGGGAGGAAGAAACAGTGCCCTTCAGTGGCTCCATTTCTCAGTGTGAGCCTCTTTGGCCATCCTGTCTGTGGTCCTGCTGTTGGGGCAAGCTTTTGCCATTGCTCTTTCCATAAGGCTTCTAGCCATTATTCACAATGGGGGGATCAAACTCATTTGGCTGATTCCAGTTGTTGCAACTTCTTCTGGGAGCCCCTGAAGAACGTGTCACTTCTTCAGGGGGACACCAGAGCTGACAAAACCAGCAGCCAGTGTGGGGTTATTCTCTGTGTTATGTTGAGGGGGTATGCAAATTAGAGCAGAAGGAAAGAACAGCCCAACAGCTTTGTGAAAGCCTGCGGTCTCTGCTCCTTCAAGCATGTTACATGAGATCTCAGCCACTTCTGGCTGGCTGTGATAAATCGGTTTCTCTGTGTTTTCCAATACTCTACCTTGGAGAAATGATTGTGTTCTAACCAGAAAACCACAACTGAGCATCAGAGTCACTCTGCAGGAGATTCAGCAAAATACCAGCAGGACTTTAACCATCCACTGTCCAAAACTGAAGCCAGTCCCCAAAAGCTGTTGAAAGACATAGGTTTTTAACAGTCTTGTTATTTTCTGTTGTCCTTTTGTCACTGTGAAATAGCTCTAATTTTCATCTAAATTCTTATACTTCCCTTGATTGCATTGTTTCAGTAGAGAGCAGCCTTGTTTTGGTAGCTATGGTGCTTCTGGGCTCAACAGGGCCACTCAGGCTCTGCACCCTTCCACTTCTTGGTCTTCTCATTGAGGCTATAGGATGCTGTGAGACAAGCTTGTGTGTGCTACAGATTGCCAGCTTGATGTCTGAAACAGGCATTGAAAGATAATAGTCACTCTTGGTGTGAGATGTACCTTCGGCTCAACTTCTCTTGGACAGTGGGCCATATGTAATGATCCCCAAACTCTCCCTGAGGGCAGTGTGCCTTAAAACAAGTACAGTGTGACTGGTTTCATGCAAGGTGCTGTCCTGGTGTGAAACATCCACCCGTAGCTAGTGGTCTCCAAACAGTTGTTTCAATTTTCTTGTAAATGTGAGGATACAGGGAAAAATGACTACTTAAAAGCCTTAGAAAGACAGAGATTCCTGAAGGTCGCGTTGCTCTGCTCTCCAGAGGCTGTGGCTAGTGCTTCAACCTGGCTCCACTCAGCTGCAGCCTCTGAAAACATTTATGTAAAGAAGCTTTATTTAGGTGTCTCACCAATCTGCTTGCTGTATAGTGATGAATGCTCATGGCAGCTGGGTGATTGAACAAAAAGGGCACTGGAGGTGGTGACTGGGGCTGGAGGGTCACAGAGCAGGGCCCAAATCCCACTAAAGTCCTTTGGGACTTGAAAATGTGCATGAAACAAAGTGTGCGTGCTCTGCTGGGTCAAGCTGATTGTGATCAGACTGAAAGTAAGCAGAAAGCTGTCATATTTTATTAACCGATGCATAATAAAAGCAACCATGTGTAATGCAAGTAAATGTGGCAGAGGGAAAAAGGAAAGATAGACTTTGCTATTTTTTTTTCCTGAATGTCTGCATAGTTGGTGCCTAGAACTGCTTAAAAACACCCATTTGTCCCTTTTTGCAGGTTTGCTGGATATGTTTTGCCACATTGTTATGTGTTAAAGTGAATGTGTTCAAAAGGTCACCTGGGCATGTGAGTGTGATAATGTTCAGATTCTGCTGCCATTGCTCAGTGATGAGAAATATTCAGCATGCTAATAGCTAGTTCATCTTCAGCAAGTACATCATCTCCCTCCTGCCAGACTTGCTTGGGGTGAGCTAATGGACTTTTAACATTATACAGCTTTGAGAGTGACTCTCTAATAGCTCCTGATTAAGCTCTCCAGAAAGGCATATAACCATCATGGGGCAAAGACTAAGCAAGGGGAGGGGGGGCAAAAAAGCACAGATAATAAAAAGTTGCTGGCCAAGAGACTCTTGCTGGTATGTTTTGTGTTTAGGGAAATTCAGCATTGTATTTAGCACATTTTGGCTTTTGAGAACTATCTATAAATGGATCCCGATTTATTTTCTCTGAGTGCTTTTAGAATAGTGATAAAATAGTCCTCCATCCCTTCTCCCCATTTGCCCATTTATAATCCTTTATTCTAGGGCTGCTATGAGGAATTATTGTGTTTTCCTTTTATAGTCCCTGGCTCAGCACTGTGCTTTCAAGCTGAATGTAGGCTTTTGGGGGTTATTTTTATCTTACTGATCTTCTGTGGTAAAGCAACATGCTCTCATTCAGTTTCCAGACAGCCTGATTTGCCTAGCAGAGAGATGTGGGTGCATATTCAGGGGCATCAGGCTCTTTTTAAACTGATTTGTCCCTGACTTTCCTTCTCAATTTTGTGTGTTAGGAATATCAACATGGAAGACATAACTGAGGTCTTGCTGGGCATGGGGAAAACATGATGCGTGATTCTGAAGTCAAGCAAACTCTAGTGCAAAGTCAAAATTGAGCCCAAACAGCCACTTTTCTCCCTGGTTCTCAACCCCTTTGGCCCCCTTGTTTTAGCTTTCTTCTGGGGAGGTGGAGAGAGATGAACTACTTTTGTCCACTTCAGTAGGTACAAGTCATAGCTTTGGGTTAGGATGTTGGACACTTCTTTCATTAATGGTCTGTCTCCAGGGCTCCCTATTGCTTTATGCCCTACCATGGCACTGGTGAGATGAGGAGAGGTTTTTATGATCAGTTCAGCCAAGTCACAACAGAACTGTGTGAAGAAAGGAATGGTCTTTTTTTCATGAAGGGCTAGTGACCTTGTGTCCTTCTCCCTCCTGTGTGCCAAGGCTTGTGCACCTACTATGTTAATAGCCACTTCTCAAGGCTTCAGCTGACCAGAGAATAAAAGCCAAAGTGCTCCGTGCAAACCTGGCCACTCCCCAGCCTTTGGCATCCCTTGTAGGGTTAGTGTGCGCTTAGCTGAAGTCAGTGCCCTCAAAGTAGACTTCAGCGGGTTGTGTTTGCAGGGTGTAGGCTAAGTCTGCATCTGCAGTTGATGGCAGGCCAGGGGACAGCTTCCTACAACTGCCACATCAAGAGGTAAGTCCACTTGGCTGATGTGAAACAGTATGGAAGAGAAAATCCTTCTTGCAGGGATGCCACTGCAAAGTCCAACCTTTCCCACCAGCACTATGATTTCTGTAGTGACCAGGAAAAGACTCCGTTACTATTGATACCATAAAAGCACCTTTGTGTAAGAGCTTTTGATTGACACACAGCAGCCACTAATCCTGAGAGGTATTGGGGCTCTTCTGCCTCCTGCCACCATGTGGGATGGAAACCAGGACTGTTTCAGGATGACCCCAGCAAGGACAGCAGAGGGGAAGCTGGAGTGTTCTCCCCTCACTCTTACCTCCAGTCTCTGCAATGCCACCATATCTGCAGCAACTGGTTGCAACTTCTATGACAAGATACTATTTGTGGAGCTTTCAGAAGGAAGCTGGATCTTATCTGGCAAAGATGGCACTAAGGGAAAGACTGCAGTGAGCCAAGTGATTCCCTTGCCTCTCTGCTCAGGCAAGTGCTGAGTGCCTGCAAGGCCCTTAGGCTTTCTTTGCAGCTGCATTAAAGTAATGAAGGGGAATTAAGCAACTGTTTCTGACACATTTGCTCTCTACTTCAGATGGTGTCCACTACATACACATTCAGCTGTGATTGTCTTGTAAGGATCCTCCAAGTCTCCATCAACTATTCCAACCAGGATTCTGCACTGCCTCATAGAGGGTTTTTTTGTCATGTGTCAGGTCACTAACATCAGTAGGGTTTTATAATTGCATTTAATATGTCACTTACTATGCATACCTCAGCTGATTTCTGTGGTACTAGTGAGATCATTTATCTTTGCTGAGTTGCACAGTTAGTTGTGTATTGATAACTAGTTTAATTTTACCAAGTTACAAAATCTGAGCTGATTTTAGAGAAGGGTCAGAGCCAAGACACTTCTGTAGTTTAAAATACTTATCAACTCCATACCCCTAATGTTAGCTTGCTTTCTGTCTTTTCAGCTAGGGCAGCTCCATCTTGGATTTTATTTGGAGAATTCGTAAAACTTCTGTCATTTGAGTGATGGGGGAAATAGAACAAGAAAGTCTGTGCTGATGTTCATTGGCTTTTTGGGGAGAGAGCAGATGGCAGAGAGACAGAGCCAGCTTTCCAGTATCAGAGCTATCAGAACAGCAAGCTTTCCTACCTTGCAGCAATGTAAGTCCAGTTAACAAATTGATGGGTGGGGAATATCTTTCATGACTTTTTCTTATTTTTTATTTGTCAAGGGTCTCTGGAGCTGTGTTCTGTCATTTTAGTCTAAGCAAGGGATGTCACTTGTAGGAACAGTTTCCAGTTTTAGATCCTTTCTCAAGTACTGTATTTGACTCCTGTACAGTGGTTTTCTTGCCAAGTTAATTGCTCTTTTGTTTTACAGGGACCTTAACTGTGTTTTCATATCTGAAGCAAAGCAACATTTGGGTTTTCTAATTTAGAAACACAAAAGAGGTTGAAAGAGACAGTGCTAGTATCTGATTCACATGCCAAAAAACAGGTGCCTGCATTGAATTATAGGCTGCTGAAGCTGGGACCAAAGATAACTTTATTTGGCTTTTGGAATAAATATAATTAATGGGACAACAGGGCTATCATTTTGGACACTTCTTGTGTATATACCTTATTTATTTTTATGGATGGGTTTTATCATTTAAATCAAATATATGCATGTATGTGGGTGTCTTTTTTTTAACCTGTCTTAATTTTCCCCTCATTTGGAGGTTTAAAGTGTCTAAAAATATTCACGTTTTTTTGAAGTCCACACTTTCAGAATTTTCAGAAAAGCAGAAAAATCTCTTGAGATGTGAAAAGAGAAGTCAGAAAGAGCTGCCATGTTTTTAAGGCTATGAAAAGGTAGGATAAAATGAGTGCTCTGGTTCATGCTGAGCTTACTGGGAACCAGCTGCTGTGCAGGATTCCCCCTGATAGTCTTATCCAAACAAATCATCATTTAAATATGGAATTGTTGCTTTAACAAAGCTCATTCTTGCAAGACCTTTCATGTCTGTGCTTGAGATGTATATATTGTAGTGCAGAAGCCCACAGTACATCTTTCGGTAGTCTTTTAACCTCTGTTTGGTAGAAGGGGAATCAAAGCATAGGGCAGACACTCAGCTTGTGCTCACTTGTATTTCATAGTGGCTTGGGTTTTTGTCAAGCCTGTAAAGAAGTTTGGAGTCCAGCAGTGATGCTTCCCCTTGCATTGACTCTCCAAATGTGGATACAGATTGTATAAATTTCGCACTGTTTCTAAGACTGAGATAAAGGAAAAAAATACATTTCACAAAACCAGAAGGTTTTTTTCACCTTTTAAAAGGACAGGTGTGGTAGACACTGAGTGGACAGTGGCATCAGCATGATGGATTGGCACAATTCCTATACCTCCCATGGGGTCAGGAGAATTGTGCTGTTTTGAGGGGGATAAATCTTTTAGATCCTTGTAGGATGAGAAAGTTTGGGCTGTTCAGCCTGGAGAAGAGAAGGCTGCGTGGAGACCTCATAGCAGCCTTCCAGTATCTGAAGGGGGCC
>JASSUY010033982.1:71069-91721 GCA_032466535.1 Forpus xanthops
GTGAGGCACTGGAATGGGTTGCCCAGGGAAGCTGTGAATGCTCCATCACTGGTGGTGTTCAAGGCCAGGTTGGACATGGACTTGGGTGGCATGGATTAGTGGGAGGTGTCCCTGCCCCTGGCAGGTGGGTTGGAACTAGATGATCTTGAGGTCCTTTCCAACCCTAACTATTCTATAATTCTATGATTCTATGATTAATTAGTGATACAGGGCTCAGAGGGACATATTTGGTTGTGGAGTTCAGCTATCACTACAGTCAAAACCACTGATACTGGTGGTTTTGATGTTTAGGCTCTAGAGGGTGTCTAATCCACCTCTAGCCCCTCACTACTCAGCACTCTGTAACAGGCAAAAGGGCTGTAGCGAGAAAATACTCAAAGCTGCAGCCTTCATTTAGCTTCCCTCAGAGGTTCCTTCTCTTTGCTGATGTTTCTGGCTCATCTTGGTTGATTTGCACAGTGCCATATTCACTACATTATTTTATTAACTGCTGGTGGCAACACTGGGATTGGCAGGTGTTGTCTTTAACTCCTGGATTGCTATGAGTACGTATGGATGTTATCTTCCTGAATACTTAAACTGGTTGCACTAATATAATCTCTGCTACTAATTAAAATGGAGGGAATGATTGTGGGAATAGCTACAGAAAGCCTCTAGGAAAAGCATGAGCCCATCAGTTAAAGGAAACTAGAAATGGAACCCAGCGTCCTGAATCCCACCAGCATGTTATGGTTAATGACTGGTAAATCCACCAAGCTATGTGTTACCAGGTCAGTAGTACGAAACTAGTTCTTCACCTCTTTTCTCCGCAAGCATGACTCTATTCAGCATCAAAACCCACTGAAGACAGAATGTGAAACCCGGCCCACCATGATCCATGGAAAGAAATGATTAACTGGTTCCTCCAGTCTGTTTCTGTATGGCACCCAGCCTGTCCATGGCCTTCTCCACAGCATCTTTAAATAAACCATTCTCCAGAATTGTTCTGCTACACATTGATGAACTAAAATGAAATTAAATGCTGCTAAAAGGAGCTGAATAACTGATTTGATGTATGCTGTTATAATCACGTAGAGCAGACTCATCTGTCTCTCCAGCTTATTCATGGAGCCACAAACCTCACGGTGACTGTGCAGAAAAGGAAGAGAAGTGCAAGTCCATGTGAGTTGCAGTAAATAATTCAGAAGCACTGGCTTGTTGTTCAGGTACACCGGGCTGCCAGGGCATACTAGTCCAACATGCACAGAAGTCACGCTCTTCCAAGTTATGGAGAAAACTGGTAAAATCCTCCAGCCTCTTAACTTCCCAGCATGCTGAGCAGGCAGAAGCTCTGCAGTGCCAGGGCTGGAATGAGGCTGCAGGGTGTGGGGGCAGTATAGGCATGGGCAGGCTGGTGGGCTCCTCAGCTGCGCTGCTGTACCTGCACACAGGCACCGGTGGTTGCACTAGCATGAACTGTTGTGCAACTGATTGAATACAGTCAGTGCTGGAACTTGAAAGCCACTTCTGAATAACCGCTCAAAAAACAAAGGCTCACCCCCTCCACAAAAGATGACCATCTAAAAAGGAGTACACCGTGCACAACCCTTCCACAGATCAGAGCCGAGTGTGAAAAGGAGCTTCACATGATCAGTTTAAATAATCCAAGCAGACTCGGATTCCTTTCCCAGCTGCCAACTGACAAGGAACCTTAGTATTGTGCTCTGGAAGGGGATTTAGTCTAGCTTTACAGCTCTGATAACTTTGGAAAGATGCAGACTTAGAGGCAAATGCAAACCTGTGTCCCACCACTCCATCTCAATACTGAGCATCAGGCACAAGAGTGGTTTGTGTGTGGCTGGGTATGTCAGATCCTTGAACTTCTAGTCTTCCAGTTTCTTGCTATATTAGTGTCATAGAATTATGCTGAACAGCGAAAATCTCCAGATGTTTCCCACCTCGGTACTTCTGTCTAAAATTACATGATGGTACAGGGCAACAGTGCAAGAACAAGGCATGTCAGGTAATTCCCATGCAACGTGCCGGGGCATCTTCATGTTGTTTATAAAAATGGCCCTGCCTAATTTGCCTTTCCTACCTGGTTTTCCTTTCCTGCCTCTATGTGCCATCGCACTCATCCACACAGGAGAGGTCTCAGGTGTGGTCTGGAGGTATTGGGGATGGCTACAGCTCCCCTTCCCTGACTGATCAGCTCTGGGTTCAGGCCAGCAGAGCAGTCCTAGTTCTGCATGATCATGTCTCTTTGGAGTCCAGCTGTCCCAGAGGCCAAATCCTGTTAACTGTTCACCTTTTATTTCAGGCTTGAATAACTCCACCTATACAGTTGCATATGACTCAAAGAACTAACATACCTTTGCACAAACCTCCGTGTGTGTGTCATGAATTGCTGCAGTTTATGACTGGGGTGGGATTTATTTATCACAAGGCCTGAGTTAATTTGACAATTTTGCAACCAGCTCTGATGTTTAAGGGACCAGCGAGGTATTTAGACATATGTGTCTTGCCCCTCCTGCATCACTAGTGCTTGTTGGCACAGACCTAGTCCCTCAAATATAATAACTTGCTCACTGGCTGACAGGCTCCACATGTAACATGTACTCCTCTGACCTGACTGCAAAAAGGTCTTCCAAATACAAATGCCACCTCTCTTTCAATAGTCATCACTCTCACTGAGCACTTCCCTCAGCAAGTTACTCTGTGAACTACAAGAGCTATGACCAGGAACCAAGGGCCATCACCAGCCAAGAGATGTGATACAGCTTGTCATCCCTTCCCAGCACCCTGTGCTTGGATTAGAATAAGACCTGGATCTTGCACTGATGACGTTCAGCAAGCAGAGCTAATGTGCCTGTATAGCACAGCCCCACACAGGATCAATGCAGCGCTTGCATGCAAGGCAGCTCTGCACATAAGCTGATTTGCTCGTTCCTTCAGTGGCACTAATTAGACCACAAGCAGCTCCTGTTTCTGGAAAGAGATCTTTTAGAGGGAGATCAGGTATCTCTCAACTGCATGGCATTTGCTAGTTTGGAAATACCCACTCTGCTTAGGAAGCTAAATAATATCTCATAGCAGAATTGCAGCCTCCCAATTCTTACTGGAAATAAACTCTTGGTGTCATTTACCAGTGACCTTGCCCCTTCATGTGTCTGGCAACATAAAACATTATTTTGAGGGTCAGGGTGATGATGGGGAAGATATCTGCTGTTCTCAATTTTACACAGTACTTCAGCAAATGTCCATGTTTCCAGCCTGAATTCAAAAGATGAAGAGAGGGGTATGAGGATAGAATAGCAACACAAATTAATGAATGTGTTTGTAAAATAATGTATGCATAACACACTTTTAGCACCTGATTTTTAGTCTAGTCACAGGGAGATTATATTGATTTGCAATCCTGTAGCCACTGAAATTCCTTTGCTGTCAGAGCTGGGAATTTCTGTTAAATATATATATTTATATATATATATATAGTATTTCTCCAGATTCATTTGAAGAGAGTGATAATATATGATTGCCCCCTGTGAGGACATAGCTGCATCCTAGCTTACGTGTGCTGACATTTATTATAGCTGGGCTTGAATGGTAGCAATCAGTAGTAGGAAATGCAGCGCCTGAAACTGTTAAGTGCTACTCTAATGTTCTTTATGCAAATGTTAACACTCACCAGAGAGCACACCTGCTCAGATGAGCAAAGAAACAAGATTGACTGCTCTATTTGCTAAATGATTCTCAAGGTTTTTTTGTTTAGGTTTTTTTTTGTGGTTTGCATCTCTTATGAAAACAACTGTTGCTGAAACTGCAGGGGGTATTACCAGTCAAAATTAAGGAAAGAACACCACTCTTTCTGGGACAAATGTGCATTAACCATACACTCAAAGGCAGGTGGGCTATCTCCAAGCACATCAGAACACAGCTAGCTGAGTTCTGTCCCCCTTATCTGCTTAGTGCCTACAAATTCCTATCCTGATGCAAACCAAAGAGGGAACGCATATCCCTGACTTGGCAGAAGTAGTGCTTGTGTGTTACATCTTTCTGCACAACTTCTGGCAGCCTCCATGCTCCATCGAACATTGTTATCCACTAACCAGCCACTCAGCCTACAGCTGGGCCTGATTGCCCAAGTAGCTGAGCACCTGCTGCTCTCACCAGATTAACAGGAGCTGCATGTCCTCAGGATTGCCAGTGGCTGGATCTGGAATTCGTTCATGCAAAAGCCAAGTCATTTGCTCTAAGCACACAGCTGATACATGGAGGGAGGTCACTGTTACAACAGGCAGGCCCTGAGGGTCTGGGATCACCTTCTTATTCCATCTGCAGGCTGGAGTAATTGTGATGATGACTGAGCTTTGTGACTGCCCTCATGCTCTGTACTATGCAGGAGAGTGGAATAGGAGGAGAAAATCTACTTAGTTTTCTTGTTTCTTTCTGTACTTCTTTCTCCCCTGACCTTCGTGGCACACCTGGTCACTGCTGTACACTCACACAGCTGACTTCTTAAGAAGGTTGGGTGCAGCAGCAGCAGCCGTTTGGCAAAACAAGGTTATAAGAAAGGGAGACATTAGGGAGGTTGTGCTGATGGGGCTCTGTGCTCTGAGGTGGGATTGGATGGGAGCTGCAATCAGTGAAAGGCAGTGATGGACTGAGAAGTGTGGGAGCCTTTATGTGGAGCTAGTATGGATCTGTTCATAAAGTAAGAAGCAACCCTGAATACTGTGTCTGCCCCTCTGAGGGGCTTTGGGCAGACCCTGAGGTCAGAAGGAAGCTACGTCTTCAGCTGTGAAGTGGTAGAAAAGGTGATCCCCCGTTCTGAGGCATGTGTGCACTCACCTTTTTCACCTTTCCATTTCTTCTTAGCATCTAGAGATTACAGCAAAGCTGCAAGTGAACTTGTGAGCTGAGTAAGATGAAAGGCTGGGGCTTGTTTGTGTATTCCAGGAGCTGGGATGCCTAGAGAGCCTGAGACAATATTAGGAGTTTTTGAAGCAACAAGTGTCCTGCTGCCTGCTTTTTCTTTAGGGAAGGATCAAGGTAACAAAACAAGGAGAAGTTGTTAGTGTGACTGCCTTGTACATGTGATATCTGGAGGAGCCCAGTTTGGGAAGAGCAGGAGAAATCTGCTTGATCCTGAAGGCAAGAAGCCTTAGAAATGCTGATGTCCTCAAGTTGTCTGTAGATGTTTGTTCCTTGTGTGATAACACTGGCTCAGTCTGCAGCGCCTGCCCATGATCATCTGTGGGGCAGCAAGTGGTCAGACTGTAAAGAAAGGATGTATCCTGGCACATAGCCACTGTTTTTTACTACTACCACTATTAAGCTGGATAACAACAGGTATTTGTCAGTTGTTGTAAACCCTTATAAGGTGTCTTGGAGGGAAGGTGAAATCCTTGGCTTATATGATGAGTTGCTAGGAAGGGGGTATTCTTTTACACTGTGAGTTGAGGGAGCAAAAGCCTGCTAAGTCTTGTTGCCCATACGCTTTGTACATATCTTATGGGGTGCTCACCTGAGCACAGTCTGGGAGCAGATAAACATGAAGAGCCATGTTTCTGCTAGTGCTGGGTTCGTTGGGCTGCAGCCCTATTAGACCTGCAAGGCTGCTTGCTGTGAAGCCAGGAGGCTGCGGCAGCTGGTAAAATAGCTAAGCTCTCATGATCAAGCAAATTCAGTAGCTTGGTTAGATCCTTACCTGATGAGTGTTGTCTGCATTTTGACTTTGGATTATCCCTGCTGAAATGCTCGCAGTAGCGTCTTCACTGACTGAAAGTGTCTCAGTGTATGAGAGCCATCAGCAGAGCGTAAGCATACTTTTTTTTTAATGCTAATGCATGAGTGTCCCAGGCAGTGCTCTCAAAGTCGTTGTTGCCTTCACAAAGTTTCCGGCTTCTTAAAAGCAGAAACTATGTACCAATATGGTCTTCAGTCTACCACTCTCATGAGTGCTTACCTAGTGCAGTCTGATTTTAGCTTATTGTGTTTTGAAGCCTGCAGTTCTTCACCTCACTTATCTGCCTTTCTAAAGTAAGAAATACAGCCTGGAAAAGCCACATTCTGCTCTTGAGGATTATTGTTTAGAACTCAGTGTCTATCCTATTGTTATGGTATTACAGCTTTGCTTGCCTACAAGCATAACTAAAGGGTATGATTATACTATCCTACACATAGAGATGAGAGCAGTCGCTGTCTGATATATTCATGAAGCCTTCGTGTGAGCTGTCCTAAGGGTATGGGCCCAACAGAGAGCTTCCTTATGAATGACTTGTTAAAAAGGCAAACAAAACCCCAGAGAAGTAAATCTAACAATTGGATGATCCAAAAATATTGGAGAGACTGGTTCTGTTGGTCCTGAAGTAAGAATTTCAGGCAGGTCCCTCAGGCACAGGCAGTAGGTGCATTATCACTGCACTCTGCATAGCCTGATTAGCACTTCAGTGGAGATGGGCAGAAGCTGGAGTTCACAACTTCTGAGTTTTAATGGCAAGTATGAAAACAAGATCCACCATCTTCTTTCTCCTGTAGTCTCCATCCTATGAGGCTCTAGAAGCTGTCTCTGAAGGTTTATTTTTGTTTGGTTTTTTTTTTTTATGTGAAATTTCGATCTTCTTTATCGATATTTATCTTACCTACTGGGTGGCCAGTTGCTGTGCCTGCTTCCTGTCCCTGATGCTTAACGAATGAGGGCTCCAGATCATGTGGATTTTCATAATTGCTGAAGGATTTGTTATCCTGGGTAACAAGTAGTCATCTCTGGTGGGAGATAAGATTGTTTCATGCAGCCATTTATATTCTTGAAATGATAGTGCCCTTTTACCCTTGAGATTTTTCTCAATGCAGAAAGATAGCATTACATGACCTTGCTTTTGGCAGTGAGTATGAGCTGATGTCAGCCAGCAGCATTTTCATCTGTTCTCAGCTCAACTTCTTCCTTCACAGTAGTCTTCTCCCTGTTTTCCCATGTAATTGGAGATAAGCTGGACCCATGTAGTTATGCAGCATCAGAAATGTAGTCTGCACATCTCTTCCATGAATCACATTCCTAACATGCCCTTCAAATGGAAGTCAGATGCCCACAGTCTGTTTTCTGTGAGCTGCTTGGAAAAAAATCTGATCTGCAACTATTGGTAGACACTTGTTTGAGGGACACCTGGAGATGTCTGATATTCTCACAAAACCAACACAATACTTCACTGAAAAGCAGCTTTGCTGAAGGACAGCTTTATCCTCTTCCTGACAGGAGATCAAACTCTTCATGGAAGGGCAGGCAGGAGCCACCAAGGACTTTGATTAGGTGATGAAAGCATCTAAGTGTTTCATTTTTTTTAGCAGAACAGGAGTTCAGGCTGTGCAGGCCTGCAGAAGAGATTTTTAAATACCCTCTCATGCTGTCTATGAACAATGGGAGACTTGCTGAAAGATCAGATTCATTTTCTGTCTTTACACCCTATCGAGGCCATTTCATTGCTGAACAAAACCCTGCTTGTGGTGTAGCGCAGCAGCTAAGCAAGGTTCAGATTCCCAAAGCTGGACTTTCTTTTCAGAGCACCACTGAGCCCTTGCCTCCTGTTCCAGAATGACAAACTTGCAAAAGCATGAGGAGGAAAGTCCCAGCTGAAGGGAGGTAAGAGTGGGAATGAGCAATTATTTGCAGGTGGTAGGCAAGAAGTTTTGACAAATCTTTTGTTGAGTTATTGAAGTCCTTCAAGCACAAGATAATCCTTACTTCCAGATCTTGTACCTATCCTTGGAATCTCCCTCTCAAAAGGCATCATGGCCACCTACAAGCGCATATGTTGTTTGGCAAGGCTAAAGCCAATAAAGTAGAAAGCTTGGAGGAGGGTCAAGGGGGGTATTCAGACCAAAAAGAGCTATGTAGACAATGCTGTTGCTTTGAGACTGATGAAGCTGCACTCACCTGCTCCTTACAGATAGGTGTTCTTCTCAAGACTTTATTAAAAAACCAAAGGTATAGATTCTGGAGCCTTTAAATATGCAGCGAGATGCTCAGATAAGCAATTGCTCTGAAATCCTAGTTGTCCTGGATTTGGGGCTCTCAGAACCGCAGCAGTTAAGCAAACTACTGCATTTAACTGAAATTGTGATTATGTTCCTTAGCCTTTTCCCATGCACAAGTCTCTTAGATGTTTGAATCCTTTAAGTGGTGGAAATGAGATGTAATGCTCTGGAATGGCCTGGCTGGGTGGTCAGTGAAATCCTGGCTTGTGAGGCCCAGTAATACTGGGTTATCCAGATTAGACACTGCATCTGATTATTTTGCTGGTAATCCTACCCTCAGTAATTTAATCAGGATGGGGATTGCAGGACGAGGATCAGGCAGAAATAATGGGTGAATCCCCCCTTGTGCATCTGTGGTACTTGGAACTCCTTGTTTATGGCAATATCCCTAATGCATTTAAATAAATATACACATGTGGTAAAGCTGTGTTGCCATGGGCATTGTAACTGGAGTCTTCTGTTATTTCTCACTGTAGGTGAGAAGTCAGTTATTGAGTGGCTTGGGGTGACAGCTTCCTGCATTTGCTTTGCTTGAATTCATACAAAGTGTGTGTGTGAGAGGACTGGTATATGATGCCAATTTACATAAATTGGGGTGGCAAAAAAGAATGATGTACTCCAGCAAAAACAATGTATGATGTTAACATGCCTGTCACACAGAGGCAGGGCTCCTTGCCTACTGCTATGGGAGAGTTGTGTGAGGTGATCCATGTTCTGATCCCATCTCTGGCAAAGGGCTAGCCTAGTGTGTATTTGGAATGAAGCTGCTTGAGCTTGTGTTTGTAGACGTGCCTAAAGGAGGGCTCTGTTCATGTTACCTAATTTGGTTCAAAGGCAGTGATTCAGACTGCCTGACACCTGGAGCACCAGCGCCTACAGAAAAACTGGCACCCAGTATATCCAGCCTCCCCAAACCTGAAATGAAGACCTTAAGACCCACTTAGACATGTCCACATGGGAATAAGAACTGCTAAAAGGACTACAGAGAAGCAATTCTATGAATCTGAGCCTAGTAGCTAAGCAGATTGCTAATCAAGAATGATTGGTTGTGCCTTAGCATTTGGGGTGCATGCTGCAACATAGAGGCTAGAGGAAAATACGTGCACTTGGAGCAGCTCCATGCCTAGCCTAGTGTCATTATTTATGTTGGCTTTTTTTTATGTTGGCACCACAGTGCATATGTGTGCTATGGAAAAGGCATTTGAGAAACTCTAATATGCTTAGAAGTATCAAATGTATCCTATGCAGACCACCACTTTGCAAGGACTGTTAAAATAACCCTGGAGTGTCAGTATTTCAAGAAGTGCCCAGGCTGTGTACAGCGCTGGGCATCGGGGGAAAAGCAGATACCGACATTTCTGGTTCCAGCCAGGAGAGGGCAGAGATTCATGCATAACCACGTGTGGTCCCCGGAGGCTGCTGATGCCTAATGACTGCATGGAATGATCGCTGCCAAGGGGCTAGGGGCCTGCAGCTGAGGTGGTGCCACCCCTCCTGGATCACGACACTGGAGGAGCAAGAGGCACCTGCGAGACAATAGTGCTCAGCTGTGTCTGGGGAAGGAGGATGATCCTAGTGCAGGGATGAGAAGAAGCTGAAAGCAGGGAAAGAGGAATGAAGAAAACAAGGGAGAGAATGGGTACTGCAGGGAGAGGAGGAATAGCAGTTGGCAGTGACAAGCCTGAGTGCTGGGCAGGGAGATGAAAGCTTTCTCCCATGTGGCAAATGTGGCTCATGTCTGTGTGCAGATGCCAGAATTGCAATGCTTCGTGCGTGTAGGAGGGCTGCAGCCAGGGAATGGGGAGGATGGCTTAGCTCACAGACTGAGGGCTGCTTAGGGAAGGAGACTGTACACACTGGCCCTGGGTGTTTCAGCTCAACATTACTCTTACCTGGTGCTGTCACCTTAGAGGGGGCATCCTGAACATTGCACTGAGAATGTAATTTTGTTGCTTAGATATTCACAGCATGGGAAATCTTCAGGATCGAGCAGAAAATATTTCCAGCAAATGCTTTTATTTTGGAACTATTTGCCAGTTAGTGCTTTCTTGGTGCTGGCAGGAAAACACCCTCCCACTGGAAAACAACCCCATTCCTCTTCCACTTTATGTTGCTACTGGCTTTTTTTGGCTGTTGCTAGTTGGCTGCATATCCCATCACTTGCTGTTTCTGCTGCTCTCAGCCTTGACACTGCATCTTCTTGTTTCCTTGTTGTCTATTATTTTGATTGCTACAGCTGATTCCCTTGTCATCTCAAACCTCTTGCCTGGTTCACCCTACCCCTGGCTTCCTTTGCTTCTGTCCCTTGGAGGGTCTCATAACCAATTGCCATGCTGATTGTGCTAAACTTTTCCAATTTTGCCACCTTGCTGACTAAATAGTTTTTTTCCTCCAGCTTTCTTGCTGGCATGGGATTCAGTCACAACTGGCTTCCTGCCACTTTAAGTCGGTCCAAACCTTCCTCCACTGCCTTCATTTCTCTTTCTGACCAAAATCTCTTCTTCTAAGTTTAAAAAGAAATTCAAGATGATGTCCTCTCCTTTCTTGTCCTTGGATGTGAGCACAGGCAACTTCTCCCATCTCCTAGACTCCCTGTATCTATTCCTATCCATGCTGTTATTCTTCCCCTTCCGTCCACCCTCTTTTCTGGCAGCTCTTCCTTACAAAACGAACTTGCTATTCAAGCTCCCACATGTTTCTCTAAATACAGCCCATCTCTTCACCTTGACTTGCAAAGTGCCTTCATCAATCAGCTTTTCATTTCTCTTATGTCCTTACTCTTACTACCTGGAATATTCCTCCTCTGTTCTTCCCTTTCCACCAAGAATGACTTACACAAAGTCCCTTGGAGGATGCTGTTCTTCCCTTTGGCCTTTTCCAATTAAAACTGTGCAAGTGTCCCATATCACTCTGTCCTTGGGCTCTTTCTTTACTACCTTTCCATCTTACTTGACTGATCTCACCCAAACAGTAAATTGCTTTTGTGTATGCCTTATCATATCTCCTCAATCTGAGAACAAGGAGGAAACTGGTCTATCCTGAAGATCTCTATGCAGATTCAGCTATTGGCTTGAATCAGTCTACAGCAGACTTCTTCAGTATCCCCTCATCTACAGCCCATTCCTGCTTTTCAAGAGACAGTGGACAATGCCATCAGGTCTTCAATCTGCATGTCACTTGCCTTGGATAGGTCACTGGATTTTCAGGTCGCAGCTATTTTAATGCATGCTACTGTGTAAGGTTGGTGTTTCTGCAAAGCCAACCACAAATGCAGCGAATACTGTAAAACTGTAAAAAAAGAAAAAAGGCAAGCACAAGGAGCTGTCTTCTTCTTCCCACCATTCATTCTCTGAACAGCTGCTCCTCTGACAAGAGGAATGTCCTCTTAGCACTGTTTGCTAAAGCTATCGCTTGGTTCTGGTATTTCAGTTTTGAAAGCTAACCACTCCGAATAAGAAACAGAAATACCCTTTTACCTCATCAGTCAGCTAAGAAAAAGGTTCTAGAAATGCAGGGGTGGAAAAACTGATTTTATGTGCAGTAGAAAATGAGATCCTGGGAGAGGGCAATAGTGATTCTGTTCTGACTCTCCTGAAGCACATGAAGATCAGCTTTGAGCATGGCTGGGATGGCTAGTGTCAGGTGTGTGCTCCTTGACGTATCCTCTCAGCAGGCTGTCATGGCCAGTTCTGGTCTGTGTGGCACATATGTGAACTACTGACACAGCTAGACAATTTTGCCATTCCAGGGCTTCTGCGCCAGAGCAGGATCTTCAAGAGCAAGACTGGAAGATGGGCATATGACCACAAAACTCTCTAAGACTCAATTTGGAGTTTTAGAAAGCAGTCATTCTTTATTGCAGCACTGGGTGCACATGCAGTTTCACAAAAGTGAGCGCACCCATTACTTGCTGACAGCATCTCTACGTTTAGTGTATTCATGCATAGTCACAACTTTTCCAGGAAACTATTTACATACTCATGAGACTTCCAGGGACTAATTATAACATCTGCATTCTAATTATGCATTCACTTTCCTGCTGAGTAGGGGTCTCTGATGGTTATTGATAGTCTTCTTCACTGTGTTTACTGAGGGACCTCAGTGTTCGTGCATGCTCGCAAAAGTCCTAGTGCCACGTTAGCAATTGGTATGTCCTTGCTTCTGTTCTGTTCCAGTCTCTGTTATCTTGAATGTTAGCATCCTTAGTCTCATTTACTGACTCCTTAGTTATCAGTCCCATGATGTTCCTTCCCTGTCAGCCAGACTCCCTATGCGTTAGCAAGTTAGAACAGTTTGATGTACTTTACTATGTTAGTTGAAAGTCACACACACCCTATTGTTAGTTTAAACCTATCATTTAAACCTACACGCAGAATAATATGAGTTTTTCTGATCCCATCTAGGTGGTAAGTTGAATGCTTTCTGGTCTTGGTTCTTGAGAAAACCTCCAAACCCCAACTTGGACTGATATCCATGATTGGGAAAGCCAACCTTTTATACTTAACATAGACTCTAGAATAAAGGAAGAACCTGCACAGGAGTATGTGGTTCTTCTAACTCAGTGCTATGCTTGCTGTGGTCCATTTGACCATCTAACTGGCAGCAGGTTACAAATGCTGTAATACCAGTTTTGTTTCATCCTTTGAGAGGTCTGCAACAAGAGCAGAGATGAAGAGCTGCTGTAGAGTGAACAGGGTTTAAGTAACTTGTTGGCTACATTGAGTGCAATCCCAGATCCTTCATTGAATCTCCACTATTTTCTACATTCATTTTTAACTGTCACTTAGAATATGCAATGTTTAGAAAATACTATAGGTTGCTAAAACTATTCCACCTATGGCAAGAAGGAAGGTTGAACTCACCAAGTAAATCTGAGCTCCTTCTAGAGAGTCATGCTTTACAAGTCTAGGGTTAAAGGTGTGTAGTTAGGTTTTGCAGATGGGTGATGCAGCTGAACTCCTCTGCACCTCTTAGCCATACTGTGTCCAGAGCTGCTAAGGGAGAAGCAAGAAAGAGCCTTCACATGCTGTTCATCCTTTCAGGCAAATGAAAGCCATTTTTCATGCCTTATAGACATGCTGATTTTCATACCGTTTGGGTTGGTTGGAGCCCAAACTCCTGGGATGGATTCAATGAGATTGCATCAGTCAAGGAAAGTAAGACTAAAGGAAGTTGCTATTTACATATGTAAGCAATTCAAGCAACCCATCCAAGCTTTTCTATAAGTAAGACCTCAGCAGAGTAGAAGCAGACAGTGTCCTGGTAGGCTAGGTTAGGCTGCTGGAAGCTAGAGTGGGTTGAAATGGCTTTGGAGTCAGCGTTTATCCAGGCAAGGTGGAACTTAACAGTATTCACTTCAGGAGTCAAGTTTCTACTACCAGTATGAAAAGCTACCTCCTTAGCCTGCAAAGTCTTCTGTGTCAGGGTAAAGGTGCTCTGTGGATACTATCTATTCCTTTTTGCCTGATTTTTCAGGGAGAATTGAGCCAGCTTTTTTGGTTTCTTCATTTTCCACAGCAAAATGTGTGAGTTTGTACTTCATGTTAAGCATGTGAATATTTCTTTGTCTTTACAATGGCTGTTCAACTGCTCAAGGTTTGTGTCACTGCCTGATATAATTATGTAGTGTGGAGGTAAATAACTTCACAAGTAAGGGTTTGCCTTCACATCTGTGCAACCAAGAGTGACCTGATTCAGGTAGGATTACCCTCTGCTTTTGTCATTCTCCCTTCCTCACTCCTCTACCCCTTGCTTTCCATTACATACCTCCCACTTACTTGAATTTCACTTCTGCTTCAAATTTTTTTCATATCTGCCAAGAGGAACTGAAGCTCTGAACTGGTCTGGTAACATGGCTATCAGTGATGATGATATAAAGAGCATTTATGCGCCTCTTGTATCTGGACAAACTCTTGTGTTTCAGCTTGGATTATCACAAAAAGTTCTAGTTCCTTAAGGCATGGGAAAGCTGTGCTATGAATACACTGATGCTAATGGTCTTGGCTCGGAAGATTTTTATTGCATTTGTTGTTTTCTAATGTTCTGGAGAGCAGCATTAAAATGAACAGGGTAAACATAGGCAAGTGAAAACAATGTTGGAGCTGGATAGGAGATGACTCTGTGCCTAAGGCTCTGCTTGTCCCTTACATTAGAGACACTGGAGCAGTCTGGCACATGCTTAGGATTTTGATGGGTTTACACTGACATTGAGTAGACTTGTTAATAGGAATCTCACAGTACTGTGAGGTCGGAGGACAGGGTTCAGTGCTCTAGAAGTGGCTCTTACATGGTAGGAATAAGGCAAGAAAATTGACTTCTGGGATTTGTGCCTTGGCAGAGGTCAGTCTGTTACAATTTCTTGAAATAGCAGATAAAAAACATGAATGTTATTCACCACTGATGGCTGTGGAATAGAGTTGAGATAGTATTTTTTACTGTAAGAAATAGGCATGGGCAAATCAGATGTTAAGATAGTCTACTCTTTGCAAGCATTTGAACATCTGGCTTTTAGGAAGGTTTAGTTGCCAGCAGGAAGCTCCTTCCTACCTCTGCCATGTGAAGCTTTTTCCTTGTGTGAAAGCATTCCAAATGTAATTACTTTTTTAATCAAGACAAAGAGAGGCTAGTGCTTAAGTGGCACCATTCAACAGCTTAATTTTGTATTTTTTCTATTTATATTAAAGTCTTGAACTTTTATAATGTTAAATCAACCTGACTTAGAGTCATAGAATGGTTAGGGTTGGAAAGGACCTTAAGATCCTCTAGTTCCAACCTCCCTGCCATGGACAGGGGCACCTCACATTAAAGCATGTTACCCAAGGCTCTGTCCAACCCAGCCTTGAACACCGCCAGCGATGGAGCATTCACAACTTCCCTGGGCAACACATTCCAGTGCCTCACCACCCTCACAGTAAAGAACTTCCTCCTTCTATCCAGTCTGAACTTTCCTTATTTAAGTTTAAAACTATTACCCCTTGTCCTGTCACTACAGTCCCTAACAAAGAGTCTCTCTCCGGCTTCAGTAGGCCCCTGTCAGATACTGGAAGGCTGCTCTGAGGTCTTCATGTAGCTGTCTCTTCTCCAGGCTGAGCAGCCCCAAGTTTCTTATCCTGTCTTCATACGGGAGGAGCTCCAACCACCTGATCATCCTTGTGGCCCTCCTCTGGACTTGCTTTGACAGCTCCATATCCTTCCTTCTTACGACACCAGAATTACAGACAACTCCCTCCCCATCCCCAGCTTGCAGCGGAGGTAACAAATTTACTTAGTAAACTGAGTAGCTTAAAGTCTATGATGGGTCTCTGGATCTGAGAGCTATCCCTGAATGCAAAATATATTGATGCAGGTCTGAGAACAGCCATCAAAGTTCCTGGACTTTGAGGAGCTCAGAGTGCTCAGTGCCTCACAGAAAACTAAAATTAAGATTCGAACTGTTGTGGTTAGATCCAAGTATCATTAACCTCAACTTCAACACCCTTGTTGTTGTAAATGGGTGTGTATACATGGATATTTATGGAGAGTAATAGTAGAAGAAATCTGGTGGTACCCTACCAGAAGCACTTTCCCCTATGTCAGTACAAGGACGGTTACCTCCATCCGTTATTTTCTTCCCCAGCAATTTTTGACTTAGTTGCAAGTAATTGCAAAATATCCCCTCATTTTGGTACTTTTGGGACTTTGTTAATGCCTTTTTCTTTATTAATATAATACCGATGGATTGATCTCAACATCATCTGATCAATAATTTTATGTAATTAAACTGACTGTGCTTGCGCAAAGGTTGCAGCTTGCTTTGGTGTTTATTCCATATACTGGCAGTAATGTTATGATTCTAGCAACTACTTGATGTAAGGAAATTACATCAGCTGGTGATGTAGGTGTTATTGGTTTTCCTGTTTGTAATCAGAAGCTATGTACATTATCCTCATGGTGGTAGACTGGATGTCCATCTGTTTTACCTGTCCAGGTTGGATGTCCATCTGTTTTACCCGTCCAGGCTGGCTGGATGGGTAGAACAAGCTTGTAAAATGTTCTTTGCTTTTTACCCTACCTATATTATTATAACCTTCTAGTCTCTGTTTACTTCCCTTCTCCCCCCCTACTTCACCCTTTACTTTTTCAGTAGTATTAGAAATCCTTCCTGCTGCTGTGTCATGGCCTATTTTCTTGGAACCTGCTGCTTTGGCTTGCACTTATTTGAGCACAGCTCAAGACACGAGGACATCTTAGCATGATGTAGTACAGGGCTGTTCTGTTTTCTGTCCTAAAGGAATCAGTTCTGTTGGCTAATAGTGGCAGTTAATGACACCCATTGGCTTTTGGGAATAGATGCTTCAGAGTCCAAAAAAGGGCTTCCAGAAGCGCTTGTCTGAATCCTGCCTCCTTATTGCAGTTGGTTTCAAGGAGTGCGCTGTTTTGAAGGTTAGATCCACAATGAACATCAAGATCAGCAGCTATTCCTCCCCCTTAGCTAGAACTCAGTGCAGCTGCTTTTTGATTAAGCTTCATTGTCTTTAGCTCTGGGTAGGACAAGTGCCTTCCTGTCACCTGCAGTGAAAGCAACTCTATCTCCAGCTGGGAAGTCTGATCTAGGTGCTGAAGTTGGCTTCTGGGCAGTGTGGAAACAGGCTGAGATACTCGCACCTAGATTCACACTCCCTTTATATCAAAGTGAAGAACTGAAGATGCTTGTGGCCAGTTTTGTGCAGAGCTTGGTACAGAAACTAGGTCCCCTAGCACTTGAGATCATGCCTCTGTACCTGAGTCTGCTGCCATTTTGGATGGTCATCACCAGAAACTGGCACTAAGCAGATGAAATACCACTACTAGTGATCTGCTCCCTCTTGGCACATCCAGCCTCTTGCAGAAGTGCCTCATGCAGACATGGAAGTGTGTGTGCATGACCTTGCAGGCTGACTGGTGCCTCTGCTCTTGTGAATGGAGGTTCCCTCTGGAGAAGGAGGCACTGTGCCAGGGTAGCAGATGGGTAGGAGCAGCAGCAGCTGGGAAACCATGTATGCTCATCATGTGGGTTTACTGTCTGCATCAATGCCAAAATGGCCACTTTGCTTTACCAGGTCTGTGCGCAGCACCAATTGCAGCAGGCAGTGGACTCTGCCCAGTATCTACCATCTATGGGGGAAGCAGCAGGTTTCTCAGGAGCTGGAGGCCTGGGTAGTATTTTCAGCTCTGGAGTACCATGTGAGAGCAGCCAAGCTAAGTCTTTGCTGCTCCCTTTTGCCTGTACATGCTGAGCTCTTCTCTGCCAAGTAGAAGCCTTACTCTATACCCACTGTACAGTTACTTCTGGGGAGAGGAGTAGGTTTAGACTCTGCTGTTCCTGAACTGAATGAATTGGTCTGGTGGGGTGGTCATGTCTTCAGCAATGGATGCCCTGCTAATTACATAACAGTGCAGATGGCCCTGAAGAAAACCAATTGCTGGCAGCCACACAGAAACCACACAGTGCTAATGTTAAGGGTGAATAACTCTGTCTTTCCCTTGCCTAGTTACCTTCTTGCCATGACAGGTGCCAAGGACATACTTGAAGCATTATGAAGAAGAGGGTCTGCACAGGGTGATTGTGCTTAGGCTGAGCCAGCTTCTTATTTGTACCGTGGTCCCAGCTTACTCCAAAAGCTTGAACATGCAAGGAAAACAGCTGACAAGTGGGGGGAAGCACCTATGGCAACCCTGTGGGCTTTGGTACAGGAGAGTGGTGCTTCAGATGCTCTCCTACTTTGGCCCGAAAGGTGTGCATGGGAAGGAGTTCAGCTTCAGCACATCTGCATCTCCTGAGTGCCGCAATGCTTTGTCTCGCTGTGGCTTGGAGGACATCTCGATGCATTACTGAGATGCCATTAATGTGTGTGTCCTCACATGATGCTTGTTACTTGCAAAGCCACAATAGACACAGATACGACTTTCCTGAGGGGCTAGAGGAGAAACAGTGATCTAACTCAAGTTAGTCCAGCTTGCCTGACACTAATGCAGATGCACAGTTGAAACCTAGAGTAGAGCACAGGGAATATTGTGTTCCTTTCTATTGATAGGTATTTTGAAAGGTGACCTGTAAATGGCAAGGGAGGGGAAATAGCTGACGGTTTTGTTCCCTAAAATTGACTTCTTTGTATTGAGGAGAGAAGCCTTGAGGTGCTTCATCTCTCTTCTGCATAGGGAGGGGCTGCTTTCTTCAAGCCTTCAAGACTTCTTATTTTAAGAACACGTATCTTAAGGGCTTCTGCTGGTTTCAGGATCTGGAAAAGAAATAGTGGTATCTTGGGTGTAATGCAGAAAGAGATCTTTAAAGCTGTGATTAAAAATGAATGTGTGGATTGGTGTGTTTAGATGTTTTGCTTGAACAATGCTCCTGCCTGCTATTGCCTCAAAGGAAGAAATGGTTCAGAGCTAAAAAGCAAAGCAAAAATTAATAGAGAAGTTTCTTTTGTCTTGTTCCCCAAAGGCAAGCCTCCTACATTCCTCATTCATGTCCCTCTCCATTGAGACAGCTTCCACAAAAAAAGGAAACCCTAAAAGAAAGCAACCTACCTTTGCTAAAGGGGAGCATGTTATGGCCATACCTTTCAGGACATTGGAAAAATATATTTCCTATGTTTAGGAAACTTGGTCTTCATGTCTTCCCATGGCAGTGGAGCTCAGCCTGGTGCCTGCAGCTAGGACCTGTTCCCCAGGTTTTTCCGTGAAGCTGAATTATTGATGCCTATTAGCTTTTCAGGGAATGCACAGCTTTGAAAGGGATTTCTTGGTTCCTTGGTCCAATGCCTGGTATCACAGATGATGTCTCAGATTGTTCTTGGTAGCTAGTGTAGCTGTACCTTAACAGGTACACCTGAGGGTGTTTCTTTGCCTTCACTTCATCTTGTTGAAAGTTGTTCTTGAACTTGAATGCCAGAACCTTTATGTACTCTGAGAGTTTGCCTGTTTTAACCTGTGGGAGTTGAGAACAGGAGTCTAGAAGTTTTAAAAGAGCAGGATGAGGGGTTATTGAGCACTCTGTATATTCTGATTGCATTTTAGAACATTAACAAGGAATAATAGACCTTGAAAGAGTTACTGTTTCAGTGCTTTTCAGAAAAAGCACAGAAGTGGCCTCTCTGTGTAGTCTAGTCATTTTGGCACTGATGGTGGATGAAGACATAGCAATGGGGAAATAGGATCCCACCAGTGGACGAAACAAACTGAAGAAACGGAAGAAATTTACTTCGATCTTCCAGTCAAATCATAAAGTCTGTTTTACCACTTCTCTACAGTGCATTTTGACTCAAAGCTTACCTACAAATCTGAATATTCAGTCCTGAAATAAACCCCCCTAATGTTGTCATTAATGGTAACATAGGACTTAGTAAATGGGTAGCAGCCATTTAATATATTAATTTTACATGGTGGGTCTTCACTCAGCTGGGCTGTTTTTATTTGATTTGCAGGGATGTAGTCTTGGATTAATACTCCATCTCTAACTTCATTGCTCTGCCAACTTGTGGGGTCGTAACTGAGGCTGGAGCAGGTGTTGTTCAGAACTGCCTGGACCATGTTCTAAGGTGGAATCATGCGTACAGTGTTCACTTCCATAACCAGATGGGTTCTGGGTTCAGGGTTCTGCTTTGGAATGGGGAAGCCTGTAGACTGAATGGGTTACTGTAGCTCAGACTGAGGAGCATGAGGGGAAAAAAAAAAAGTGTGTATAACCACTGTCTGTTTTGCAAGTACTGGGCTGTGGGTGAGAAGGTGAATACAAACATGAGGATGTATAAAGAAACAGTGAGTGAGAATTACTGTTCCTGTGTTTAGAAACTTGCCTAGTGCTGGAGCCATCTACACTCTACATGTGCAGGTTGCAGTACAGTGGATGCCTTGAGCTGCTTTTTGAGTACCACAAACCATAGAAGTAAGCACAGAATGCTTATGATGGGATTTTACCAGCCCCACCGTACCAAAGTTGAAAAATCTGAAAAATTTGAGAGCTTCAGAAAAAATCCCAGTGTGGAGAAACTTCCTTACAGGGACAAACTTAACGACCTCGATCTATGGTCACTGAAAAAGTGGCTTTGTCACAATTATTAACTTCTCATTAGCAAGGGACTGCTTATTTTATTAAACAGGATAAAATCCAGACCTGGATGTAAAAGCAGAGAAGCAAAGATGTGAGGTGGACGTTTTATGAATCAGCATAATTATTTTTAAAACGACACCTCTGGAGAAGGCCTGAACCTGAGACTGGGCATCTCCTGCAAGATCCTCTCCATGTTTGCAGGTGGTGTGGGCTCAGTCTGGTTTATATGATACAGGGAGACTGGGGAGGGGGGCGATCCCCCTGACCCCAGACGTTTTTGAGTGTTGCGTTGGGTCTGGGGGTTCCCACCACATCGTGTGCAATGCATCCATCACCTACAGCAGCCAGCCGGTGCGTCCGCAGCAGCCGGGCTGCGCTCGGTGCTGCGCCGCGCGGATGCCATCTCCTTGTACCCGCGGGAGGACTTGCGTGCCCGGCTTGGCCGGGAGCACTCCGGCAGCGCTCCTACAGTGAACCAAAGGATGCCGATGTCCGTGTTGCTGCGCGGCGGGGCCTGGGCCGGGCCAGCCGCTCGCCGGCTCCTCCTCCGCGCCCGCGGAGCCCGCAGC
>JASSUY010033982.1:92646-105550 GCA_032466535.1 Forpus xanthops
CCGGCTCTGCCCGCCGGGCTCTCGGGGCTTTCGGCTGAGGAGGGAGCGCGTCTTCCGGCAACTTCCCGGCGCCTCGGCGCTCGCAAAGCTCGGCGATGGAAGGGAAAGGTGGGTCGGGCTGCGCGGGGAGGGGGTGTGGGGGGGTGTGTGCGGCGGCGGCGGCACCGCAGTGGCCGGGCCGGGTGCGCGGCACGGGGCCGGGAGCAGCGGAGCCGCGCCGCTGTGGTGGGTACATTGCAGCACCGGAGGGGAAGCGGGCTCGGGGTGGCGCTTCCCTGCCCGCTCCAGCGCGGACATTCAGTCAGCTGCGTTGTGGAGTGTGGGGAAGGAAGGGCGGGTTTGGGTTTGTTTCTTTTTATATAAAAAAAATATGTATTTTCCTTTAGGGTGAGACAGATGTTACTTGATGATTTGTTTCCTTAATGCTAAGGATTTGCATAATGAATATGAGCTCTGTCCAGTGTTCTTTTTTAGTCAAATGGGGAGGTTTGTAGGAGGTGAAAAGCATTTAATGACTGGAATTTTTTTTTCAAAAAATACATAATTTCTTTTCCAAAACAAGAACAACAGGGCTATAGAGCTCTGCCCTCATTACGGTGCATATTTAACACATCAGAACATCCTGATAGACTGAGAGAAATGCAATGAGTATGCCCACCCTAGAAAGAGGAAATCATAAAATATTGCCTGCCTACCTTGTGTGTATGCATACAAAGAGACATATACCTCACCCAAATATATCCCGTCGTGTCTGGCATATAGATTTTGTTTCCATACATAGTCATGTAGTCCTGCATGTCTATTTACCTATTTCTACAACTGCATCAGACATCACACATTCAACTGGTACATGAACTCTAAATCTGTACATATTAACGGCCAATGAAATATCGATGGTAAGTCAGTTCATGCAGAGGAAAGGCTATCTGCCGTTCCCACCTAACCCTAGGTGTCAGCTCTCCTGTAAAACACAGATCTGGTAGCTGTTTAATTGATAGAAATAAAGGCAGTAGGAGAATATGGACTCTCTTAATTCAAGGAAAATGATGATAGACTTGTATAACACAATACTACATACCTTCCAGGGAGCCGAGCAAGCTATATTTAAACCTCAGGTTTATTTTTGTAACTATCTTGTCAATCAGGGCTATAGTTCTCCTGTGTGGGAATATCTGATTATATGCTGATTAAGGAAGGAAGCTATTTCAATCATACGGAGGCAGTATGTCCTATAAAGTACAGTTTCTTGTGGGCAGTGATCAATAGAATTGCCAGGGCTTGAGGACAGGTAAGTATTTCTTTTTAAGAAGTGTTTCTGCAAAGAAGCAAAGACAAAAAACTTATACTAAAAGCGTGCAGTAGTCAAGTTAGCCTTTAATTTTATCTTTTTGGCTATGTACCGTGTTTTCACCATTAACCTGAAGTGGGACACCTTTACCTTTTTGAATGTCTTACTGGTACGTGTCTTGATGGGAGATGAATTATGACTGTAGTATAACATATGATGTTCCTTGTCATGCACTAGACAAGCAGTAAAAAGGCTGTCTGTGGAACTTCTGATGGAGCTCATGTAGCTGGAGGAGTTGTGCAGGCGGCAGAAAGATAACATCTACAATAAAACAAAGTGTCCAGCTAGCTGGTGGCAAAAGCAGCGCCTGAGAGGGGGTTTCTATCTTGTGCAAACAGCAAGTGTTATGATGCAGTCACTGACTGAGTATGCATTGAGCAGCTGAACAAGGTTTCCTGTTAGGCTCTTTGTGCTTGGGTTTATTAGTTACAAGATGGACTCCAGAGCAGTCCATATTCCCAGCCTCTTGGCTTTGGTGTTAGGGTTATCAGAGGGCGACACAACCCCAAAAGTCACTACTCTGTCTTCCTTTGCAAAAAAAAAAAATAAAACCAACAACAAAAAAAAAAAGTTTGCTCTTACTAGAGATTTTCCTTGATGGGGTAAAGATGGGGAACAAACACTCTCCAGGTTTCCTCTATCTATGCAGAAAAAAGGTCTTTTTAGAGCAAATCCAGCAGAAATCAAGGCACCAGAATGGGACAGGTCCAAAGTAAAGATGACCTTAAAGGAAATACACAAGCAACTTTGGCATCTCAGTGGGAAAATGAGCAGGCTGAAGTCATTTTGCTTGTGGCAGGGATCCAGTTGGTTTGGCACTAAAGTAATTCTTGAAACTCCCTTAGTGTTGGAGTGACATGAGAAGGCCTATGGTGCACAGGTCTAACAAATTTTGTCTACATGTATAGTGAGGCACAATGCAGGACATCTCTCCAGAGGGAAGGTAGGAGCCAGCCTAAATCCTTCACATCTTCTGCTTTTGTGACTAATCCTTCGTGGACTTGCAATGCAGAGGCCCAGTCAGTAATGAAAATAACATGCAAATGAGTCCCTCGTAAGGTAATGCAGTTGCAAGACCAGTGTCATGAGGCTGCTGCTTGTATACAGTGTTTCTCTGAAGTCATCCATTGCTTTTTAAATGCTTCATCCTGCAGCCCTTCTCCCATCCCTCTAGTCTTCCTCAGTGCGAATCTTAGAATGTTTCAAACTCAGCATTATGCAGACACTGGAGAACAGTATGTGCTATATTAAGCAACGTAAAGTCTGTTTAAGAAAACCTACCTTCTGTTCCCTGAATTCAGCTGTCTCTGGTGACTGCTGTGGATGTTTCTCCCTAGGATTTGCCAACCCAGGACAACTTGGTTGTCTGAATGCGCCTGGTGCTAATGCTTTGCAAAGCCTGCAGTCCTCTAAAAAAAGGGCTTAAGACCCATCTCTGGTGCTGCTCAGGGCAGCCGTAACTGATTGCACTGGCTGGACTTATTAATGAGAATGAGGGGAGAAGGCCATAACCTAGTTTTTGTGCAGTGGGGTGCAGGATTTGGCTGTTGAGACTGTTGCAGTAAGAGTGCAAGTGTGTCCTGGAGTTTGCCGTGGAGGAAGTGATGGTGCAGCCACCTTCCAGAAGTCAAACCTGGCTGGAGATGAACATCTCTATCTTCTAGGAGCAAGAGGAGATTATGGATCCGTAATGCTACCAACACATCTTGGTGGTCTAAAAGAAACATTTGGCCTCAGCTAGCTTACAGCTTCTTGTATTTATTTTCTGCATATTCACTGTCTCTAAATCTTTTCCAACAGTGAGAAGCTTAGAAGTTGTAACCGCTCCCAAAGCACATTAGGCGATGGAGGAAGGGAGGGCATTGTGGGTGAGGACTCTGTTTTGCATCTGCTACCTGATCCCTGTTCTCTGAATCTTGCCACTACAGCAGTTCCTGTAAGCTGCAGCAGTAAGCAGTACCATGCCAGGCATCCCAGGAGGTGGGCTTTGCCAAAGCTAACAATAGTTAATGTGGAGGTTAAAGAATACTTGGTCATTTGCAGGTTCTTCAGTCACAGTCAGAAAGATGCTCAGCAAGGGAAGGAACATGTCACGATGGTGTTCAGTCTCTGAGGCTGAGAAACAAATCAACCACACAGGAGTCGATCTGCACAGTATGGAACTATTCCTGGACTTCTGGATGGAGAGAAGTTCTGCAGGCTAGCCTTGCTACAGGGAGGGCTCCCTTCCTCTGGACATGCTATATGCTCTTCTGTAGTCCCGAAGACACAGGGAAATCCCTTTCTGGCAGTAAAGACTGCCAGAGTAAAGACTTTACTGCCTTTTTGGCAGTAAAGACTGGGAGAAAAGACACATTACTACTTTTATCTTGTCTGTGATAGAGACCGGGAGCGTCGTGTGTCAGTGTCTCATGGGGGTAAGCAGTATGCTGCCCTCTGAGTCCTTCTGCAAGAGCCCTTGTTGCTCTCTTGTTCCAGGTGCTTTCTTGTTTTACTACCTGGGTGTGGGGTAAGCTGTGGTCACCATGGGATGCATGTTGTTAGCATGTATTGAAATCCCAGAGGACTTGTCAGCTGGTCTACTGGGACAACAAAGCAAAAGCACATTGTTGGCTACCCCACCGAGTCCCGGATGTACTCTTGTCAGTCCTCAGAGCTTTAGTTCTGCCCTTTTGGACAGTAGTGTCAGGTTAGAGAGACATCCTCCATGCAGGGCGTCTTCCCTCAGGAGCAGCCTTCATGTGCTCAGAAGTCTGTGTGGTAGAAGCCAGGGGATCTGGCCTTCCAACACTCTTCTTTGGAGAGTACCAAAGTGGTAGGGCTTTGAGGAGATGTCTGCAGAGCACATCTCTGCAGTGACTGTCCCAGGCAGATGCTACCACAGTAGTGCAATCTGAGTCACGTTCTCTTTCCAGTCACAAAGGCTGGGAACAGGCTTTTTCCTTTTGCAGAAAAAACACACAATGCTGCTGTTCATAGAGAGTCTGTTCATGTTCAGGCTGGTAAAACAACAGTAGGATACAATTTACCTAGGGCACAGAGTTGCCCTTCTTGGGACTGGCAAATGGGTCTGAGCTTTTTGCATCTTGCTGTCTTGTGAATATGTGAATGGGCAGGGTGGTTTGGTCAATCTCTCTCCACCAGGGCTGCTCTGAAGCTGCCTCAGCCAGACGCAGCACTGTGGACCAGCTTTCTCTGCACAGCTGTCTGTGTGCTATACCTGTAAAAGACAGAATCTTCACCTTGAGCAACTTGTGATCAAAACCCAACAAGAGCCAATGAATGTTAAGATTGCAGATGGGCTTTGTGGACAAGGTGAGAGAAAGTAGCAAGTGAGAACATGCAGTTCTGGAGGTTGCTGTGCACTGTTCTCACCTTTGTGGCTTCCTTCAATGCTCAGAAAAAAAAAAAAGATAGGGATTCCAACTGTAATTCACGTCCTGAAGCTGTTTGGGAGTGCTTATGACAAAATCTACCTCATTGTGCGTCTTCCTGACATGTGTGTTAGAGATGGGTCTGTAACACATCCTGTTAAATGCAGGTGCTGAAGTACTACAGATTGCTTTGGTAGAGACTGGGTCATGCAATTCATCTTGGTTTCTTCTTTGTAATAGAAACCAAGCACTGACATGGTTACTTTTGTTAAACTGGTCCATTTTTGGGAAAAAACTGCATTTCTGTCAAGATCTTCAGATGCTTCTCTGAGCAGCTCCGTTTCTACTGAAGAGGTAGCTGTGTGTTCTCTGCCTTTCACAGTGAGATCCAGCATGTCTTACTGAGACCAACAGTTCTCAAACTGACTGCTTGAAGTTTGAAACAGGGAAGCGTGTTTGGGATGTAAATAAATGGCCTCATCTTTTTAGTATCTTCCTGTGCCCTTAGCTGTGAATTTCCATATGGGTATGAGTTTTCTCTATAGCAGGGGAACACTTGGATTGCCTGACCTTAGCACTTTATCCTTGAGGCTGAAGTGGGGTGCTGTGAAAATTGCTCCGTTCCTGTGCTTCAGACTCAATCTCTGCTGAAAGGCGCAAGAGTTAAGGCACTAACCTGGTACCACAGGCATGCTTTACTTTAATGCATTTCAGAAAGCAAGTGAAATATCTGTTCCTCTTATGTGTAAAATCACATTAAACAAACACAAATATGACTGTGCTGGGAGGGCTCAAAGGTGGTAACAGTTCAGCTTTCTGTGTGGGACTAGCAAATGAGCAAACCTCGATTATGTGCTGCCACCTAGAAGAGCAGATAATGGTCTGATACTTTCATTAACTATCAGTAGATGGCCACTGAAATATTGCAGGTATTCTTCTGCAGCTTCTGGATGAGAGGATGACCCAAGTCTATGTGATGCAGGGGAAAGCATACATGGTACACCTGGAATTATCTGTGCTCTAATGGGCCTCATAATGAGGAGGGAAATAAAAGTGACCGTGCTCATATTCCTTCTTATCTACAGAACCACAATGTTAGGAGGATGAGGACCCTAGTAATGGGCTTAAATACTAGAAAAATGGGAGGAGGACTTACTCATCTGGCTATTATTAAAATACCCAAGAAGCAATCAAAATCTTCCACTCTACTTCCACAAGTTATGTGGGAACTGTAGAAGTTGCATTTACCCTGAATGAAATGCTGGAGTTATTTAAAATGGTTTTTTTAAAGCATTCAGTTGCTCTGACGTACCATTTATATATATAGTGAATCTAAGCATAATTTGTGAATCCTTTGAGTAACGACCTGCATGCAGCTGTTTCATCCTTAGTTCATTTAGGGTGCAGGGTCCTTAAAAAAAGCAGTTTTTTTCAAAAGGCTTATCTTACCACAAGATTTTTTTTATCTGCTCTTATCTTTCCCTCTCTTATCTACTCAGTTATTCAAATCCTGTCTGGATTACATTCATTTCTAATGTACCATAAAACTTGATATGCACAAACTAGTTATTTAGGGAGAATTGCAGAAACTATTTTAGTCTCTGTCTTTTGACATACAAATGAGATAACATGACTAATTTTTTACATGCAAAGCTTGGTGTTTATTAGCATGGTAAAAGGCAATTTGACAATGAAAAATATTCCTAGTAGACATAATAATACATGCTTTCACTCAAAGTATAAAGATTTTAATAATGCTATTATACTAAAATGATTGAAGAAAGAGTTTACTATTTTCCTGTTAGTGATACAAGGATGTTTCCTTTTCATATAGCTCCTATATCCCTGCTTTTCTGAAGTGTTTTTTTTGTACTCAATAGGACTATGAATCGTCATGCTAATTCATTGAGTTTTCTCTCCCATCATAAGGTTTGGATGAACCTTATGATTTGATGCTTACGCGGGATACACATTAAAAGCTATGGCTTTTTTTTTTTTCAGATCGAATTAAACTATTTATGGTGTCATCATGTTTCAGCAGAGATCTTGTGGCCTGAGATGATGGCCGCTCAATAGATTGCAGGAGCAATACTGCAGTGTGCCTTGAGCCATGTGGCTGAGGGAGGGCTGTGTATGCATCAAGATGTGTACTTTCAGAAATAAGGCGTTGTACTTGCTATTTTTAATAGCATTTGCAAAGCAAGAAGTCGGGAAAGTATGGAATAGCATTTCTAATTTTGAAAACTTTTGTGTGTGTGTGTGAGCTGTGCTGCTGCTTCTTGTGTTTCACCATCCTGTTCGTGGTTTAGATAAGCTGGTTTAGACTGGCTTTGTCTGTCATCAGCCTCCAGTAGTTAAGGTTAATTTACTTAACATAGCTACTTGGAGGAATTATGAAGAAAAGCCAGAAGTGCTGAATGTTTTAGTGGTACAATCAGGGAAAGTTGCATTGCTTCACAGTCACTGAGAATGTATTATTAAAACAAAAACACTTTCCAAAAGAGGCTGTCAAGCAAGGTCTCCTCAGGAAGATTGAAGCCTATATGGTCGTTAAGTCTCTTATGCTATTCTTATGCTATTCTTATTTCAACATGAAGTGCTATCACTGATTTTATTTTTCTTTCCAAGTTCAATCAGCTGAGGATTATTGGTAGGATGGGCACACTCAAGTGTTGACATAGTCCCTACTCAAGGAAATGTTGGACTAGAGATCTTGAGGTCTCTTCCAGCTGACATCAATCTCTGACATGATCCTACTGAGAATCTTGAACTCTAAATCTGGTTTTGAAATCTGTATTGTGCCTCTTCTCATTCACATACCAGTCTTTACTCCTTCCCGTATCTGTGTGTTTGTCATTACTTGGGGTATTGAAGAGCTTCATCCAAATGTTCTGGACTGAATTTGTCTGTGATTTATGGGGATTTGGGCAGTTTACAGGTAGCTGTGCAGTTTGAAATATCAAACTTGCATGAAATTCAGCAGAGGAATAAACTTCTGCCTTGAAGGACAGCTCTCAGAGCTTCATCCTTTGTTGATGTGCAGTTCTGAATGTGTACTTTGGGGGAAAACTTTAGTGAGTGTAAAACTTATCTGACCTTCAGTTAAGAATAATTTGCAGCAATGGCGTTAGAATGGTAAGAAACAAACATATGCAGCTGAAATGTTCCAGGTGTTCAGAATTACTGTTTCATCATAGGTGATATTATTTCAAGATTCATCTTAGTTTTCTGAAACTTTTTCTAGGAAAAGGTGTAATTATTTGAGAAATTTTGCACACATTTTGCCTTCTCTGCTGCAAAAGTACCCATTTCACTCTACTGTAGAATAAGCCCAAATTCAGTTTTTTGAATGCCAGTGGCTCCAACATACTGTAAGCAATAGAGAAACAGCAGTAATACCAACCAAGTGAGGATGAAATGTAAAATCCAGCACCTTCTAGTATATGGAAAAAAAATAATTGTACAGAAAAAGACTTAGATTTCCTAATTTGATACTAACGAGCTGTTGCAGCATGATTGGGCTGACAGTGGAATAAACTTCTTCAGCAAGATCTGCTTTCTGTAATATTTCCAGCTTATTTTATCTCCTTGAAGGCTGAATCTGAGATATTTTTCTACCCTTAAGTTCATATTCCTTTTTAATATTGACAAACTCTCCTGGTACTCTGAGATTGCCTGTTAACCAGCACCATCATCAAATAATTGCATTGATGAAATCATCTGCTATTTTTCAAACATTTTAGTCTTCTCCATGTTTCCTAGCAGAGAAATTACATACTGCAAACTGTAGCCATTTAGTTGCCATGTGGAAACATATGAGAAGTGAGGGAAAAATCAGCAGAGAAGTTTAATAATTACTGTCCTGAGTTTCCTCTTCCTGTCAAGATTTTGAATGAAGTCTGGAGCCACTCTAGATTGGAATTTGTGTAGGTAAATGCATCACTGATTAGTAGGCAAAGGCCAGGTCTCTAATGCCTAACCTAACTGAAAACACAATGGAAGTATTACTGATTACATGGTGTAATACCTGTTTAAATGCCTTAATTACTAACTAAAGAAGTAGTAAAGTTTTGAAAAAGTAATTTTATGTTGGCCTGAGGGGATGCTAAAATAGCACATAGTTATGACTTATTTACCTTTGACTTTTTTCCCACCACTTTGAAGGCAGTTTATTCGTACAAATTATCTAGCTTTGAGGCTTTTGTGTTAGCAACTTCTGTTAAAATTGCTATATACTATCTTCCAAAGCCAGCATATCCACCTCACCTTAAAAATGTCTATTTACACTTAGAACAAGTGTCTCTATGCTGAGACCTATCTGTGCTGTTACTGCTGAACATAGTACCAGATATTTAAAATTATCTGCCAGTTTTATTTGTAAGATTCATCTCTGACTGAAATGCATCTTACCACATCTTACCCTCTAAACTGTATTTATAGTGTATTCCTCCCCCCCCAAAAAAAAAACCCAAGAAACAAAACAACATCCACATCCAGGAATAGAAAGTCTTCTGCGTGTTATATGTGGTTTTGGTTTGTGGAGTTTGGTTGCGGTTGTTCTGTGTGGGTTTGATTTTTTTTTTTGGTTGTTTTTTTTTGGGAGGTGTTGTTTGTTTTGTTGTGTGGTTTGGGTTTTTTGTATATTCTGTTTTTAAAGCAGTTGGGGTTGAATTTTCCACCTCTTTTGATTAGAAGGTCCCAGAAATAGTGAGGATAAACCTTACCTACTGAAGCAGTGCAAGCAGGCAGCCACAGGCAATATACAAAGAACAGAATGTGTTTAAAATCTGTATCATTCATAGCAAGGAGACACTGGTTTTATTTAAATGGTCCCTTCTGTGGCACCACCCTGGTGTTGACGACAGCAGAACCAAATGCAGAATTTAGCTTCATATGCTACTATCATCTGTGAAATTGAGAACAAGGTATTGAGACGGCTGCTGAGCTTTGCACGTATGGATGTTCTAGTGTAAGAATGCTCTGTGCTTTGCAAGTCATTCAAATGGTAGGAATTTTTGGACTGATGGCCTGTCATGGACATACTGCTATGCACAGGAAAGCACAGGCAGGTCCTTTTCCTTTTCTTGTTTTTTGTTTGTTTTTTTTTTTTTTTTTTTTATTTTATTTTTATTTTTATTTTTATTTTAGGTTTTCAGGAGCAGTGAGTGCAGAATACTCATTGAATCTCAGCACCATTAAAGCTGGCATCACCACCACTGAAATGATTTTATGCTCATGTGGAGCATGAGTTTATATTTGGTAATCTCAAAGGCAAGGATGATGTACAGCTACTTTACAGCTCCTGTCCTGCTGAAGTCATCTTTATTACCTGGAAGCTGCTCAGCAATTTGTCATCCAAACCAGACACAACATGTCCTGAATGCAGTTTTCCATCTTATCTTGAAGGTGGCTGTGGTGGGGTATTGGCTTGGATAACATTAGGAAGGGCTGTGTAGGTGGACATATCTCACTTCTGTCCTCCTCTGTACTTTCATATCATGCTCAAAGTTGGACTTTGGCTTGAAGCCTGGCTCTGGCATCCATAAGGTGTATTTAGTGCTTTGCTTTTTTCCCTGGCTCCTCAGATGTGTGAAGTCTTTGTCTTCTGCAGTTTCCCTGCCTCTGGGCAGTCCCACCTCTTAGTGTCAGGGCTTCTGTTCAGCCTTAGGGGAAGTCAGTTGAATAGCAAAGGATAATATATGACACTTCTGGGCTTTCTTCTGCCTGTCAGGAGCACTGAAGTAAGCATTCTCCTCTTTTCACTCCTGCTTTCAAGGGAGATACCTAAAATCTGGTTTCTTATTTGGTAGAAAATTCCATTTCCTGCAGTTTCTGTGCTGAATTGTATTGAACACAGTATTTTTCTTAGAATCTGTGCTTCCTGGACTCAGAACTAACTGATGAGTTGTACCTTGGACCCACGAGAGTCTGTCTATATCTGTGGTATTATGAACAACACAACTGAGATTAGAGGCATGTTTTTCACAAAACAATTTTACTGTATGCTGTTTGTGTGAGGAGGTATCACAATAGATAACTCTGACTGATCTCTGAGGGACTTTGGATTTAATGGTTTGCTTTTAAGGCCTTTCCAGGTGACGGTACTAAGGGCCATAAAGCTTTATCATTGCTTTTACTTACTGTATTTTTTTCCCAAATCAACCTTATAGCTGTTCTATGTGTTGAAGCATAGACGTTAAGTTGATGGGGAAGATATGGTTATTTCCAGCTTTCCATTTTAATTTCCTTTGTAAACAAGAAACAGTGCTATTTTCCAGGGAAGGAGGGCCACATAGTCAGGAAAGACTGTGTCTTCTTACTTTAAAAAATACCTTATTTCAGTCATAAGTAACATGTTTTAGTATGAAATTGGTTTGAAATTCTTTCCTTTGTGTGTGTGTGGGAATTATAGAACAATAAACATTTTAAGCAGAACAAACAGTAATGCTTCATTTACAACTTTAAAATTTATATTTTTCCATCATATTTGCCAGGGTAGTTCAACAGAACTGGTCATGAAGTTGCAAGTGTTACAGTGTATTTCTATATTTCTGTGCATAAGATGCCAGCTGCAAATGTTCTGCCCATATATTTGCCAGTGGTTACTGACTTAAATGCTTTGCTAGCCCATATGAAATTGCTTAGTTCCATGAAGATTGCTGATCTGACCTCACCTGGATGAATTTTCTTGCAGCTTTACCAAAAAAGCATCACACAAGCCAGATTGTGTTGTCTTGTTTTGTGAACTACATAATATTCACCCTATGGCCTAGAATAGCCCCAGCTGGCAGCAACAGCTATGAACTATGTATATTTATAGAGATGCTGCAGGGTACCAGAAATAGTGACCAAGGTGGCTACCGGCCAATGGCTTCTGAATGCCCTAAACCTAATGAACTGAAAAGCTCATGTACCTCCTTTAGGGGAAAATGAAAAATCAGATTGTCTCTAATTATGACCTCAGATGATGAAAAAGTAATCCCAAAATAGCAGAGCATGGGCAGTGAACTCCCTTGATGTAAGACAAATATGGATGGGTCTGGAATTGGATTCTTTTTTTTTTCCCTGAAAGACCTATTGGACTGTCAGTTCTGTTCCTGGAGGGACTAGTTACAGCTACATGAGGCAATAAATCAGCTCCCACTCCTGGAAAAGAAACCCCTTGGTGCTCAGCTTAGCCCTTCCTGGCAAAATGTGTGGGGATGGAAGCTGGAGTTTCACAAAGGTGTGCCAAGTATAAGACACCAGCTTGTAAATCACTTGGGTTCAGCCCCTTAATGCCTGTGCTCCACAGTGGGAGAACAGCTACAAAAATCTTTGATTAATGGGGTTACTGGGGACTGTATGTCAGTATGGCTCTGCACTTTGTTAAATGGGAGGTTGGCTAGTGCCTGGATACATGTATTTGTGTGTACACTCTGGGGTTAAGGCATATCTTCTCTACCTCAGGTAGGAGTTGTATTAGGAACTGATCTGAGGCATTGCTAGACATTGCTTGCAATTTGGGAATGGTTGGATTCAGATCTTGATGTGGTGTTGGCTAGAGAGCATGGCGCTTTGGATGGAGGCCTTGTTGGTCATAAGGAACTGGATGGTACAGAGTAACAGGATTCCTGGGTTAAATCCTATCTCTGGCTTTCCATGACTTGAAATCCCTTTTAAGCTCTCTGTGCTGCTGAATGGTAGAGATGGTTAAGGCGAAACAGCCCTGTCTTGTTCTACTAATCCAAAAGGGTTTAAGCCATTTTACTACTAAAGCATCTGTTTACCTGTAGCCTAGTAGGGTGCCATTAGCCTTCCCTCTTCCTTTTTCTGAAGTTCAGAGCTCAAAGGTGCTCTCTGAAATATCTCAGATGAGTTTAACTGGACAGATCCATCCCATGCCAGCTGTCATCATGACTAGCAAAATTAAAGTTTACCACTTATTATTTGGATGATGTATCCTAATAGTTTTTCAGCACTTCAGCAACAAATAAAGCAGCAGTGTTTAGTAACAGAAGGAAAGGTCAAGTGTCAGGCCTGGAGGCATGCATTTAGTACTGCAGCATCCTAAAGAGTGGTCAAAGATTGAAGAAGGAAGACAGCACATCAGATCTGCTTGTCAGGCTATACAAGGTGTCGTGGTTTCAGGCGTAAATCAATCTGCCTGCCCACTCGCTCTTCGCACCCTTCTGGGGGGGGG
>JASSUY010033982.1:105650-131066 GCA_032466535.1 Forpus xanthops
CCTGCCCGAGACCACCAGGAGGCAGTGCGCATGCGGGAGGGACTTGTGGAACTCAATATAAACCGAGAGCGTGTGTTGTGGTTTCAGGCCTAAATCAATCTGCCTGCCCACTCACTCCTCCCACCTTCTTCCCCCCCTCACTTCAAGGTGTGGGGGGGGGCAAAATGGGAAGAAGAACCGAAAAGAATGCAACTCCCACAGGTTGGGATAAGAACCATTCAGTAACTGAGGTATAACACACATCACCACTGCCACCACCGATAACAGCAATAACCAGAGAAAAACAAGGGAAGAGGACAGAACTGCTCACCACTCGACGATCGAGCTGTGAACTGACTTATTCTGGGTTCCTGTCCCCAGAACTAGAACTGTGCATGATGTACTGTGGTATGGAATACCTCCTTGGTCAGTTTGGGTCAGGTGCCCTGTCTCTCCTTCCACCCGGCTTCTTCCAGGCTCCCCTCCTCCTTGGCAGAGCATGAAACTCGGAAAGTCCTTGGTCAAACCAAAACGTTCTAAACTGCAACTATAAACACTGGTGTCATCAACACTGTTCCCAAGCTGAAAATCCAAAACACAGTGCTACACCAGCTACTGCTTAAAGGGGAAAAATGACTGCTGCTGCTGAACCCATGACACAAGGATATTAGGAAACCTCAGTTCTGTTGTTTGATTTTTCTTTGTTTTTTTTCCCCACTTCCAGGTGATTGCTATTGTAACATGTCTTGTTCTGTGGTTTGGTTTGGTTGGTTCTTTTTTCCTGTTAACTGTTGTTTAGGCAGTAGTGTGATGTGGGTATGATATGGTAATGTCCCTCCTGCATCTTAAAGAAAGGCCCTAAACTTGTGTCTGGTAAAGATGAATATGCAGAAGGCACTGGAAAAACTAGAAGTCTGAGAACTCTTCCTATAGAGTGTGCTGTATCCCCCTGGGGCATTCGTATGGAAATAAAGGGATTGAAGTAGCAGTCCAAGTAATTGTTGCTTTTGTTACAATTGCTGATCATCTGGCATTTCATAAGATCTTTTTTCCTCCTGTGCTGTCAACTCCAATACCTGTTTTGCAAGCTTGTATCCGTTAGGATGGCAGAAGATTGGGATCCCATATCTGCTTTATAGTTGGTTTGCTGTTCGACCCAGCAGATGAAATTTACCTTGCACGGTAAATGAGGCTACAAGTGCATGTGACCGAATGCCAGTGTGCGTCACTGCCATCTTCACATCTTATGGTGCATGTGTGCTGTTTCTGTTAGCTGTAACTGAAGTACTTGTTCATTTGTTTGCACTGTTTTGCAGGATATACTAAAATTCTGTCCAACAGATAATCCTAATATTTTTCTTACTGATAAGGCCTGACTGATATGCACTTTCTATTAGGATCTAAATCCTTCAGTACAAGTGACTGAGTTAAAACATAACTTAAAACTTATTTAATACTTTTAAAAATAGATAATCTTTATAGAGCTATGATAATGTTATGAATCTCATATATAATCTGACTCTTAATTTAAAATCTACAGATGGTTTACAGTTTTATTACAGTAACCTTATTTTAAGTTTAAAATAGTGTAGTGGATTTGGAGTAATAATCTGCAAAGTCTCCACACATGGTAAATCTAATTTTTCATGCAGAAAACGATCTTCAAAGACAAATATTAGCAGCAATAGAAAAGGCAACATGGAGAAATGGTATCAAATAGTATGATTCTTCATTTAATTGTTTCCTTTCTTTTTCTTCTGGCTCTTCACTGGAGGAAAATACCCTGGGCTGTGTGTAGATATGTGTGCCTCTGACAACTGGCTAGTTTTAATCACCTTTTTACGAGGGAATGGAATTGGGCATTTTGAACGACAGGGTTTAGGGGAGTTGTGTTTCTTCAATGTTTGATGTTTCTCAAGTACTAGTTGTCTTGGCTCTGTGGGTGCTGGATGCATTTGTGACTGTTCCAGAGGATCAATGAGTCCATCTTGGCACACCCTGCCAAGGATACACCACTAGTTAGAGATACCTGCTTAAACATGTGCATCCACCATTGGGGAACAAGGGACATAAGTCAATAAGCATCTGTGTCAGTGGTGCTTTTCCTGTGTTTGCCTGTCATGTTCCCTTTGACTTGTGCTGTCATGTTGTCCAGGCACACCTACCTGTGCCAGTCAATAGAACTGGCACATCTCAAGTCAACATTTTGGTCTCTAGTGCATTTATATTTATGCTGCTGGTACAAGTAAAGATGCCTGCGATGCTCTGCACCTGACACAGTCTATTTGAATAATGTAGCCTTCTTACCAATACAGGGTAGAGCGCCAGGAAATAAAACCCTTTTCTGAAGCCTTCCATTTTGTTCTTTTCCAAAGCCCAGCCAGGAACAACCAATGTCAGCTCCTCATAGTGTTAGAGTGCTTTTGGGGTAATACAGTTCACCTTGTATATTCAGCAACTCTCTCAGCAGCCCATTAGAGTTATTGGCAAAGGTGAAGCCTTTCAGGCCTGATATATACTTGAATAACTTTTAAAAGAGCTATCACCTGGGAAATTCAAGTGTTTCAATCTTAGATTTTGCCCAGACTAAGCAAAAAATGGAATGGGAATTTTGTGATACTAGGAAAAAGTCAGTTCAGCAATACTGAATTGCTTTGTTTTGATATTTCTATTCAAGACCAGCTCAACATCTCAAGGATGTTCGGGTGACATGATGACATTTAAAGTATTGCAGAAGAACCCCAAAGCTTCATTCTTACTGACTTCATAGAATCATAGAATAGTTAGGGTTGGAAAGGACCTTAAGACCATCTAGTTCCAGCCTCCCTGCCATGGGCAGGGGACACCTCCCACTAAACCATGCCTCTCAAGGCCCTGTTCAGCCTGGCCCTGAACACCCAGTTCAGTATTTCCTTTAATGACACATGGCTTCCAGAGCTGAATCTGGCAGCTGGATTCCATTTTTTCCTCCTGTCCAGTTAGTTGTCATGGCGAAACACCAGCCTTTGTAACATGCAGTGCTAAGTTGTTGCATAGCTACTTGTGTTCATGGGTGCCACTGCTACAAAAAGGAAGTCAAAAGATTTATTATTACAGGGGAAAATGAGGTACAGAGTAGAAGGAACTTGGTCAAGGTCACCCTCTAGAGTGCTTGGATAACTCTCATTCTAGCACAGATAGCAATAAAATACACAATACTCTGAGCTGGAATGTGAGAAAATTCATACCCTTAATGAAAGGCATTGTGAGACTCTTTATTGCAATGTGGAAGTTGTAGTTCTCTAGGGACTTTCCTTCAACTATGGAATGGGGGTATGAACCTCAAGTCTGAAGCAGTGTGTTAGTAGGGAAAAGCAGCTGAATTTGTTAAAAAAATCTTTTTTTATTATTTTGGGTTAATTGAACATGACAGAATATTCTTACTTGTCCTTTCACTGCAGTTATCCTGGTGAGACTCTCTAAGTGTTAAAAAATGGAGAGGGGTTTCTTGCATAATAGGGGATAATGGGGGGGGGGGGGGGAATTCTCAATGGTGATAATGAAGGCAGCCTGGGGGCTTGCTGAGTAAACATCTGTGGACCTGGTTCATAAGCAGATGATTTCTTGCTGAGTGAGGGTGATATTGTTGCCCTTCTTTGGCATAAAGAAACAGTAGGAAGCTCAGCTGAGAATAGCAATAAGTCAGCACGGCATTTATGCTTACTTCTAGCACTTAGAGTTCCTGGGATTTAGGAGCTTTAAGGAAATTGAATGTTTTCTGCTATTGACACAGGTAGGTAAACATCTCTGGGTGTATATCGAGAGATTAGAAGATGTAGTTCTTAGACTTAAATGAAAATTTTATGTAAAGTTAGGACAAAGCTAGGTGTCTAGGATGTCCACTTTCTTCTTCCACATGCCAGCATCCTGTCTGTCCTTGCAGGATTGCTGTGGTCCTTATGAACCACAGTTTAGTTCCCTACTTGCAAAGCTTTTGACTGCCTCTGACAATAGGCCTTCCTGAAGAAGTGATACTGACACAGAAGAGTGTTCTGAGGATGGAGTGATGCCTTTGGGGTAGTGAGCATGGAGGCTATGTTCTCAGAGGCGTAACCCAGTCTTCAAAGCCAGCCTTTGAATTGCAACTTCACAAGTTACCTGCTGGAAAATCAGGGAGTCCAGGGGAACAGTTACGTAATGCAGACTTAAATGTGTATTTTTGCTGGAGATGGGTGTGAGCCGCTCAGTGATTTGCAGGTGCTCTTTAGGGTGTGTTTTTCAGTAGTTAAGACCTTGAGTCCCAGGAAACCGATAGAAATGGAGGCATACAGAAGTATCTGTATCTATCTAAGTGATACTGCTGTCTGTTATGGAAAAAGCTATATCAAAATATAGTGACTATTTCTGTAGCTTACACATATATGAATATACTCTGAGAAAATAATACAGCTTTCCTGTTCCCCCAGTTTTTGTGATTTGTTGGAAAGCCTGGACTTCCTCCATTCAGAAAACAACAGATAGACCTGGGTGGTTTTGGGTTTTGCTTTTACTCTAAATTCAAGCTACTCACTCTCAGTTGTTCAGTGTCTCATGATTGATTGCTCTGTATGGAAGATGGATATTTCTCAAAGATACGTGTGTAATGTTAACATGTTAACTATATCAGTTGCTGTCTACTCTGCTCAGATAGTGTTGAAAAGCAACAAACAAATGGGAAGACACTTCTTAACACTTGAAGAAACAGGCTCAAGATAAGGTCTATTTTATTGCCTGTAGTTCTTCAAAAGCAATATATGCCAGAATAAATGGTTTGTTAACTTTGTGTAAATCTGTCCTGCCGGTTGGTTATCTTTAGGCATTGCACCAAGGCGACAGGCTGTTTCTTGCGTAAGTCCAAAAAACCTGGTTGAGTGTTCAATTTGGCCTGGAAACTAGTCAGAAGATCAGAGTGGATGTGAGAATATTGTCATAGTATATTCTTTGCACAAACTGTTTCTTGGTAGGTTGGCAGGACCATGGAGTATTATTTTAAGACCTGGATGCTTGTGGTGATGTCTTAAAAGCAAAGCATGCTTCACTGAGTGTGATGAGTAGTGGTCCTTGCTCCATAGGGACAGATGAAAACAAGCAGGTTTATCCTGGGCTACAAAGTGAGCTAACTCAGTCAGTAAAGGGCTTCAGTATGGTCTTGCTGCTGCAGAGCTAGTCATAGATATGGTATGGTCCCAAAGCTGGTGCAATCTCACTTTTTTTTCCCCCAGGTTTGTTTCTGCCTTTGCCCAGCCCAGAATCTTGTGAGGCAGTGGTCTGTACTTAGCTGCTCTGGAGGTGTATTTCTCTGTGGCAGCATCCTATTGCTTGTAGGAGTACCTGGTTGATGTGTATGAACAGATACTGGAATGCTGGCTGGGTTTTGGAATAGCCCATATCTCAGTTGGGTGAGAGCTGGATCGAGGGCCATGCTGGAGAGAGCTTGTCTCCTCACAGGTCTGAAGTCCTGGTAAGACAAACTGTGGCTGCTATGAGAAGCAGTAAGGGAAGTGTCAGCTCTGATACGTGCTGTGGTGCAGTGGAGTCCTGTTTTCACTCTTTTGTCCTGTGTCAGCACTACTTCTGCAAAGCTGCTTAATCATATGGGGACTGACTCTAATTTTCTGCCCCATGTGAACAACAGAGAAGAGCATACCAGCACTCTCAACCACTGGGACCAGCATTACAGATTAGCTCTCCTTGCTTCACCAAGGATGCTTAGCTAGCATCCTTGTGCTTATTTCTGAATAGTAGACACTACATACAGCTTTTTATACGTTTGCCAGGCCTTTTCTGAAGCTCTACCAACAAGTTATTAGCAGATGCTTTTGTCACCAAGAAATCCCTTCCACTGTTGGTTACTTGGCTTTATTGATTTATTTTGAACTGCTACTTATTAGCATTTTACAAGGAAAAATTATGTTGAGAAGTAGCTGATAGGTTTTCTCTAGGTCTGATAGATGGTTCTCTCCTTGCAGTTTTTGCATAGTCATTTGAGAAAACAAGCCTGATAACCACCACTTTAATTCGTAGGCCATCCTACTTGCTAGCATGCCGGGCAATAGCTGGGAAGCATAGTGGGATGAGGACACAGACGTTTGGTATTCTATTCTGTCCAGTTCAAGGCAGTTTCTTCCCAACTTAGGCTTTATCAAGGTGTAGGAACAGCTTGGCTTGTTTGGGGAGATCCAGCACCCTTTAGATATTTCAGAGGGTATTGAAAATTACAGACCGAAACCTGAGTTAAGAGTTGTAAACAGTAGGAGAAGGATACTTCCTTTTAGTGAGAACCTGCAGTCCCTTGCAGAGCAGCAGTGCTCAAAGGCCTCTGCATGTGGCTTTTCTTCTCTATCTTTGCCTAAGAAGAAAAGAAATTGCAGCAGATGTATTTGAGTGTCCTGAACAGTTTCTAGTGAGTTGTTAAAATTACTTGGGTTTGAATGCAGAGAAGGCTCAAGGTGTGGCTGCAAGGGGCAAGAATTACTGCGCTTTTTATTATTTATTGCAGGGATTTGAGGATGAGAAGGTTAAGCAGTTGAGACTTAGCAGCACACAAGTTATTGCAGTTAATGGTAGGCTGGAGAAATTGAAAAAAACCCAAACATGTATTTAAAACTGTGCAACTTGAGCAGCTCATAAGTCACACTTAGATGTAATCAGCCAGCGATGATTTTCTAATCATTCTCGAGGTAACTAGAGAAAGAACAGGCCAAATCCCTACTCTGAGTTTGTATTGCCTGTAGGTCTTGTATGCATATGTTTTGAATCCTTCTCAGGTGTCTCAGAGGAGCTAAATGAATAATGTTCTGCCTTGAAGAGCATGGTGCTAATAGTTTAGGAATAACCCTTGCTAAGGCAAATATATTTTAAGTAGTCTCAAACATCTGCCTCAGTAAGAAAGTTGCCTAACACACCCTGATGGGCAGGTGCTGAGCTCCAGTTAAGCTTTTGTCAGAATATGATGAGACTCCTTAGGTCTGCTGCAATAAGCAGTAGGGTGTGGTCAAAGAAATGACAATATTATTGTTTGTCCTACAGAATATGGATCTTTGAAAGCCTATTTTCCAGTTAGGCACTTTGGAGAAGTTTTAATGTGGATCTGAGCCCTATCTTAGCATTGTAAGTGCATTTATGCCTTTGCACCCTATAGACTCTCTGCCAAATAAATTAGTGTCCCACAGATGACTCTCTGGAAAGTGAAGTCATCACTGAGTGGTCAGAACCAGCCAAAAAATGCCCAGAAATAGGAGAAATTTGTCCTCATCATTTTTGGATGCTTCTGAGTTCCTTCCCCTCAAACCTCGTTCAGTGCTCTTCTGGAAAGTACCAGGGATTAGGGCACATCATTATTGATGGTGATAACTTTGCTTTTTACAGAAGGGAAAAAATAATTTAATTGATTTGTTAATTGCAAATCAGGGCCAGACACAGTCTGTGGAAAAGTAATAGGCTTATCTTGATCTGGTTCCATATTGGACAAGGGTCTCTGCAACATGAATTAGCTGCTGGTACCCCTGTGCTACTATGCGGTGAGAGTAGCTTTCAGGAATGAAACAAGCTGGGAGGGGTGCATGAGCAGTGACCATTGCTGATGGAGCACATGGTACCTACTCTGGTGAGGGGATGGACTTCAGTCTCAGGTGGCTGCTGCTCAGACAAACTTTGCTAGTACAGGATTTCCACATTTCCAAGGCGCTGTTCAGAGAATTTAAATTGCCAGGGATAGGTTTTGCTAAGCTTGCGCACCTCTGATTTAAACACCTGATGTCAGGACAGGCAACCACTGTGTAGCCATAGAGAGGAATATAAGAGAGGGGTAAGGAAAGGTGATCAACTAATCCCCTGGTCTGAACTCCCAAAATAAGCCTGAAATCTGTTTTATTCTGCTCTAAAAGAATCTGCTTGCCTGGGAATTAACACTGTTGTGATGCTATTCCAGCATCTCAAGTGGGATTGAGGCTGTGATGTTCTGTACCCTGGAGAGTGACTGCCTCAGAAATCTGCTGCAGCTTTGCAGTTGTCACTTCTGTATTGTATCAGCATCCTTGGCCTCCTTGGTGTTTCAGTTTGAAGCAGCATGGGGTTTGATAGTGAACCATTTTGTTTTCAGGACAGCATGAAGGAAAATGCTTTTATGGTTTGCTTGGAAGAGGGGAGTGAGAAAACTGTGTGTATTTTTGCAGCACACTGAGTACAAACCTTCTAACTTAATGGGACAGGTTTGCAAATTCACACCTGCAAATTCCACCTTCCTGGGGTTTTTGTGTGCAGCCTCTTTATTCATGCCCCAGAGAGCAGCCTGCACCTTCTTCACCTTGCCTATGAGACAGGCAGCTCAGATCAATTGGCAGTTTGCTCTCTCTGGTATTAAATACCCCATTCTGCAGCAGTGACCCTCTTTAGATGGTAGTAAGGCTCACCTGGGTGAGCAAAGGCCAGAAGCACAGAGCAGCTCTGCCCATGCATACTGCTAATACTGTCACAGCACAAGTGCAATGGAACATATATAAATCCCTGCTGCTGCCTAAGCCCACTGATATCCAAGCTGTCAAGAAAAGCTTTTTTTCCCCCCCTTTTTCTGTTACCTGCATGTAAACCACCGAGGAGCTGTAGTACACAGCTGCCTGTAAGTCTGGCCTTGTTTCTGCTTCTTCATAAGAGTGGTTCGTGTGCTGCATTTTTCCTGAGATGGGAAGCTCAGGCTCCCATAACCATGGAAACCTGGTTTGTCTTCCCTAATAGCTTTGGCTGTACTCAACATCTGTCTCTGGGAAAAGGAAGGCTGAAAGCTACAGGCTAGTTGTGTGCACCTCTTGGGATGCTAAAACCCTTGAGCACCTCCACAGGCTCCTGGACCTTCAGAATGAAGCAGCAATGCTGAGATAATGCTTGAGGGGCTTATAAAAAGATATGCCAGGTAGGAGGGGAAAGTAGGGAGTAAAGGCTCTCCTGAAGCTGAAAAGTGTTACAAAGTCAAATGAGAAAATGCTGCGTTTTGGTTGTCTTGCTCAATGTAGGTTGGCTTGGCATGCTGAGTGTGTGGATCTTTCTGTTGTGATTTTAATGCTTTAAAAAAAAAAACCCACATTTTCCATTTGAAGTTAGCAACCTTTTAAACAGCTTGTAGCAGAGAAAGAGATATGGTTATGAGCTGGTGAGCATAAAATATGCTTTGCCATGTGGTAAGTGCCTCTCTGGTAACTGCATGTCTCCATACAGCCCCTCAGTTATTGGAAGAATGAATGCTGATAAATGTCTCATGTCTCTGATTTGGTAATAGCAGTGTTACCAGACCGGTTAACATGGAGTGGGGGGGAGAGGGGGGAGGAGAAGTGGGAAGATGTATTTTAAAAAGAGGCTTAAAAACTAATTCAAGAGGGTTCTTTCTGCTACATTTCTGCATAAACCTGCATGCACCTCCTCAGACTGCATTTAAACTTTTCTCTTTGACCTTGAAAGCTAGATGTGTCAAGTAAAAGCTAAGCGCAGTTACAGCCCCAGATTCCAGGCTTCCAGGAGAAGCCCTGCAAAATGCCAGACTCTTGGAAATGGTTTTCGGAGCTAGCAAAGCTGTGCTCCTTTCTCGATGTGCAGAGTCCATGTTAAATGCAGAAGCAGGCCTGGTACAAGCTTTTGGAAATATGTGGAGAAGTGCTTTCCCGCAACAAGGAAGTGCTTGGTGCAGTGACCTGTGCCAGGGCATTCTGTAAACTGGAGGCAGAAGCAGAAATAGAAACAACATTGTCCGCCAGCAATCACAACCTTGGTGTGTCCATCTGTGAGATGGAGGTGATGTTTTACTGTAGATGCTTTAAGGTTCAGTTAGTGTTCATTAATTTTTCTGAACTTTTGAGTGATACCTACTCTAGAAGTCACTTATAATGGTACCCAAATGCCTTTGTTAACACAGCAGGAATCTGAAAACACTGGCATCTTCTCAGTTTACAGGATGCAGAGATGTTGGGTTGCTCAGAAGTTAATCAGATGTTTCTAAAACAAACCTATAATACTGATCTGTCAGCTATCAATCGAAGGTGTCGTAAGCATGAATAAAAAAAATAGTAGCAGGTAAAATCTAGGATTGAGGTTAGTGCCTGAACAATAACAGCTCTTTAGGAAACATTTTGTACTTCTGCTTAATATAGCTGTTAATGGTCTACGTCGGAGCACAGAGCTAGTAGGCTGTGATGGGTCCAGATTTCTTTGTGGACACTATAAGCATAAATCTGTTTTCTCCACAGTAGCCTAGCAGGAGGGCTTTCATGCCAATTTCTGCAGTGTTGGAAGATGGGACCATATCAAGGTGCCAGTACTCCAAACTTGCCCTTTCAGTGGGGACTCTGGCCAGCACAGCTGTGTAAAATGCAGCCTCAAAATAGCAATATGCTTCACAGAAGCAGTTTTGGTTTTCTGGCTCCTTGAATGTTTGGTAAGCAGAGAAACAAATGCCTGTCTCTTTTCTGCAAAATCCAAGTAAAGATCTTGGGAACTGATCCTGCCTGTATAGATCCACAAACATGGCAAGTGCTGTAATTTACTGGCAGAGAGGAATCAATGTTCTTTTCCTCAGAGCTTTTTCTTTTATTGTAGATGCTTTCCTACTCCTTGTTTACACAGAGGAAAATGTTCTTTGATAAGCATACACACATTCCCATCTGTTTGGAGTCTTAGTCTCAGTTTCCAACCTGGACCTGAGGAGCCTTTTCCTCCACTGAATTTAATCCAGGTTGCTCCTAATTAAGCTTCATTTATGACCCCAAATGCCTTGTTTTTTAAATGCAAGAGCCAGCTGGAACACTTCTTCCCTGTAATAGTACTTGGGAGCCAGCAGTTCCAAATGTTGGCTGTGTCAGATGTCAAGTGCACCAGAAGTACACTAAGCTGTTCCAGTGCTCAAAACCACTGCTGGAAGGTACCCTAAATTGCTTCAGGCTAGTAGTTATTTTGTCTTCTTATAACAGGGTTTTCTCTAGTAGTATAAAACAGCAGCTCTACTATGTATGTATATAGCAGCTCTATGTATGTATACATACACACATGTAATAAGAAAAGTACTTGCTTATTAACCTTGCTACAACAGCAGCTGTTTACTGCGCTGCCTATGCAAACTATGGGATGTAGTGATGGCAAATGTTACCTGAACTATCTCTGATAGCAAATGAGGTTAACTGAGCAATATTGCAAATAATGCCTTTTTTTGCTCTATGTCGACCTGGCATTTGTAAAGTAATACAAGTAAGTTCAAAACTGATCTCTGTATCAAAACTTCGGAGTTGAGATTGCAGGTCTAACAATAATCAGTTGATCAAGTGCAAGCACTGGGGGAATGTGTGATGAAGAAATAACCCCACCTGGAAGCAGCTACTAAGTTGGATCTGAGTTGTGTGGGACAATATCTATTCTTCTGTCTGTACTTAAGATTTGTGCAATGCCTTTGAGTAGGACCTTAACAATGGAGATGAGATATTGAACGGAAGTGGACCCACAATGAAGAAATCAGCATTTGAAGCTGCCAAGGGAACTTCGGTTTGCTTGAGTTAGTAATAGGTGCTGGTTCTATCTACTGAATTGTGTTTTCCTGGGGACTTGTTTCCTGCCAAGCCAAGTCTATTTATGGATCAAATAGTGAATGAGCTACTACTATTTGGGCTACTTTTGTGGAGCAGAGGACCCCAAATGAATGTGAATGCAGAAGTGACAAATCATCCCATAGCTGCTGAGGTGAATATCTGATGATGACTGCAACTGTGGTGCAGGCTTCTCTTACTGTTAATGTTTTTGCATCAATAAGATAAGTCTGCAAAGAAATTGTGGATAAGGGTCAAGTTCAGCAAGCTGCTTGCTGGATAGGGAAGGAGAACAAACAAACAAAAGTTTGATATTATTAATGCATGGAAGAAGGAAGCATAGAAAACAATGAGGACCTAGGCAAAGCTGGATACTTCAGTTTCCAGAAATGGTGCAAAGCTCTGACCTCTTAACTTCAGTACCTGAGAAATGGCTGTGGCTCATTCAAGCCAGCACTAAAGAGTAGCAGTTTGTAAAGCTCTGCACATGGCTCAGCTCCTCCTTACAAATGTGCTGCTTCCCTTCAGTATCTTTAGAGGTGAAGGAACCAGTTATGCTGCAGCAGCCTGAACTCACTCGTCAAATTTCATTTGCTATCTTGAATTACTGCCTCTTAAATTGTACTAATTGCTACACTATGGTGTACTTACAGATGCTAAAGCAGGTGTGTTGCAGCTGAGCCCAAAGCATGCAGGTGCAGCCATGTGCAGAAGGGCGATATTAGAAGGATGTCCACATCAGAGTAAGAACTCCAAAGAGCTCAGCAGATATATAACTTTATTTGTGCTGATCCCAGGCTAATGGGATCAAAGTACAGATTTTTTTAAATGTGCATGATCCAGAGATGATGCACTATGCTTTGTAGTTCAGCTTAAACCAGATTACTGCAATGCCTTCTTTTGGACTCTCAAGCTAAGTACTGTCATCTGTTTTTTGGTGTATCATAGGCTTTCCTGCTTAGAGGAGGATGTGTACCTGCAGGTACTTACTATGTTAACATGCTATGTTGAAGAAGCATCCTTGAGCTGCCAGAAGTCTTTTAGCTGGTTTCACAATCTGGCTTTTCAAACGATAAACCGGTCTTGATTTCTAAAGATCTAGTGAAAGACATCTTCCCTAGTACAACACACAAGACAAGTTAAAAAAACCCACATAAGAGTTTCTCTACTTTTGCTCTTGGCTTTCAGTTTCCCTAGTGTTTGGAGCTCTGCTGGGTGTGAAGCTGTACCTCTCCCAGGAGTTAGATGCCACATGGGCTGCTTGCCACTGGCAGTGGCACATGGGTCCTCACTCCTGCAGTATGGGTTAAGGTTGCATGTGCCATAGGGCCTGTGCTGAGCAAAAAGCTGTCTCTATGAGCAGAGGAAATCAAGCAGTGAACGGATCTGAGCTGTAATGCCAAACTTTTGGTGGTCCTGAGGCTGGAATTTCGAGTTTGGTTGCAAATCTAGAGATGCTTTTTAAAGAAGCAAGTCTGAACTACCTTGTTTCCAACGCTGCCATTTATGTCTCCATAGGGTTACTTATTGCTTCCTTGTGTAACCTGCATGTGAAAATGTACAACAAAAGGGTGGCAAGGTATGGGCAGGAATTTTGTAGCGGTTGGGGACTGTAGTGCCTCTTTTTAGAAATGAAGTTGAAGATGCTTTGAAAGGTAACGTTTCAATAAATTATTGCATACTTTGAAATGCAATTAAAATGCATGTGAAGAGTCTCAGTTTAAGGTATCCTCAATCACCAGTCACTTCTGGAAAGTAAGTAATGTTTCATCTCATTAGCAGTGCATGCGAGCTAGAGCTACACGAGTCTGGAAAAGAGCCTGATAAAAATCTCTGTAATGCTCCCTCTCTAGATCCAAAAAAATTCATAAAAATATCTCTAAAAGTCTCCTCAGATGGACATTTGCTTATGTGGTCTTTAAAATAATAGATTATTTCCAGCTCTTCCTCTGACACATCTCTCACTATGTCCTGTTAGTACCTCCCTTGCTTTACTTTCCAAGATGCTTGATATTGGAGAAGCAAAACGTATTTCCTGTTTGAGGAGGCCTCTATAGCCATTGAAGTTAATAGAAGTGAAGAGAATGTAAACCTAAGCCCATAGAGCATCCACCACTGGGTAAAAACTTAGAATCTGTGCGTTTTGAAGTGTATTTTGTTAATGTAGTCTGAAATTCTAGCAGTTACGTTGCTCAAAGGGAAACAGAGCCTAAAGGTCCTGGCTTTCCACAGTTAGTATGGAAGCTTCTGCTTAGACCAGCAACTGAAGGCAACAAACATCCCCTAGAGGAAGGAGATCTGTTTCATATTCTGGCCAGTCCTGTGGCATGTGTTGAGGACCTGCATGGATCTCAGTGAGCAGAGGGTAGAATGGGCCCAGAATACAGCTCTACTCATTCAGACACTCATATGTTTGGGTGACATGGTTTAGTGGGAGGTGTCCCTGCCCATGGCAGGGGGGTTGGAACTAGATGATCTTGAGGTCCTTTCCAACCCTAACTATTCTATGATTATATGATTCTATGTTTAGAGAACTTTCATTGGGCCAGGTCAGGGCTAGGAGTTGGTAGTTACTCCAAAATAGAGGGAAAAATATCAGCTCAATCTGATCCAGCACAGCCTTCCTCTTTGATGAAGAGCTGAGGGTTCTGCTGTTTCAGATGACTAACAGGCTCACATGGATTGATTGCAGAAGCTGTAGCTCATGCGAGCATCCAGTGAAGATGCTCCAGTTTTGTTTCTAGTTATTTATGTCTTCATATGTCTTTGGTTTTTCAGAAACATCTTTGGGTCTCAGCTACTATGGATCCTTATCAAGGAGACAGATTTAAGCCTAAAAATACAAGGGCTTAAGAGACTGAAGTCAGTCTCTAAGGGAAATACAGTTTTTCTCAGCTTAAAATAACTATTTTTAATGTCCTTTACTCTCCAAGGTCTCTTTCAGGGCTCTCCCTGGGTTGCATTTTGACTTGTGTAGAGCAAAGCTCCTGTGAGGAAGGAGGGCCAGGAAATTTGGGAAGGCAGTTTTGGGGTAGGCAGGAGAAGGGAAGGGGGAAATGTTGATAAGGGTGACGAACAGTTTCACCTTCAGGAGTGATGAACTGTGGGAGAGTTGGCTGCATTGAGGGTCTGGCACAGCTTCAGCATGCGCACGTGGGAATGGATCAGCTGAGAGAAATGACTGCATTTATTCAATGAATTTACATGAGATGCCTGCGTTGCCAGAAACGGATGGGCTCCCTCCCCCTCCAAAACATCAGTGCCTCTGTGCAGGAATGGCAGCAGAGCTGCAGGCGCAGCAAAGGGATGGTGCTGGGAATTTTTCAGCAGAGCCTTTCCCGTGAAGGCTGTTGCATGAGGCACCCGCATGCACAGTCAGGTTCAACTCCCCCCTGCCATTTCTGGGGTCTGGCTCTTATAAACTGGATTAATAAACAATTACACATAGCCATCCTGCTGCTGACTGCTCTACAGGCTGTTTCTGCCTCTAGCTGAGCTCTCTCACTTTCTCCCCCAGGCCCTCATCTATAGAAATCTAGCAGCAGGTTCTTGTGTATCTAATTTGAGGTTATTAGCTTCTGCACCATAGCTGTGTTTCCCTTAAAAACTGTCCCCGTATGCAAGGTGTGGAGCAGGAAGCATTGGTATGCAATAGTGTAAGAGACAGAAGGAGGAATAGGTCTGTACTAAAAAGTTGGAGCCAAAATTCTTTTATAGCATGTGGTAAGACCACTGGGGTTTGAGGTGGAGAGTCCCAGGGCATCTCATGCATCATTTGGGCTTCCACAAAGTATACCACACTGCAAAAAACTCCCCTTGCTCTTGTGATCTTATTCCTGGCCAAGAGGAAATGTCCTGCCACAAACCTATGGCACACAGGAGCCAAAGATCTTGTTAAGAAAGCATGCTGAAGAGGTTAAATTACTTATTCCTTAACCCAACTGGGTTTTTAACAAAGTGACTGTTAAATAGGCTGCCTGGCCTGTGATTGGGATGCATTTATCCTGAAGGCCACATTGGGTCCATGTTGAGAACTAGTGGGAATGCTGCAGCTGATGCTCTGCTCCCTCAGCTTCCCGACCCAAAGAGCACTTGAAGGAAAACTATCTCCCCCCCATCCTTCTAAAACAAATAATACATAATGAACCATGAATATTTAATCTTAAAATGGGATTACTTTAAATAACAATTGGATTCTTCACTTCATACCTGTTACAGCTGTTGCCTTGCTGCATAGTCCAGGATCCTGCAGGATGTGAGGTGCACTGAAGCTCCATGGGATTTGGACTCCATGCGAATGTGCATGTTCTACCCACAGTAGCCATGTTTTGTGAGAGATGCTGAGGGATGAGATACAGTGATAAATACCAGCTTGGTGAGGGAATGATGGTCAGTCCCTGGCACAACAGAACTGTTTTTGTCTTTAACTTTCAGTCCTGAGAGCTGCCAGGGTGACAGAGCCTCTTCCCACCGGCATGCTGTAGGTCTCATCTTGTAGCAATGCACCAGCTGTAGGGGCCTCATAGGACACATGGAGCTGCTGATGCAGTTTCTGTGCTCTGAAAATAATTCCCTGGCTGTTCTGAATTAATTCCTTTTTTTAGCTAGAACATTGCAATGAAGTAGGAAAAAAAATTCATCTTGTGGTGTTTTTAATGTGAGATGGAGAGTCCATGACACCTTTTACTGTCCTGCACTTAGCCTTACTGACAGGCATGAGTACCGGTAATAGTGTCAACATCGGCATTTACTTAATGGAGTTAACAATCACAAACATGGTTTGTTTTGGGCCCAAGTTTGTCTGGTTTTGTATTGCCTCTTGTTAGAATGAATTTGCTAAAGAACAGAGCTCTTTGATCGAATTTCTGCCTCTTACGTAGGTACTTGCAAACTGTGATCAGATCGTCCTATTAACCTTCTCCCTTCATTAAGAGGAACAGATGGTGCTTCTGGAGCCTTTCTCTAAGCTGAGCTTTTGGTCCTTTAATCATCCTCTTGGTGATTCTTTGCACTAGATCCAGTTTTTCAATATCCTTCTTGAACTGCAAGCGTTAGAACTTACCATAATTTCACATATTGATGTCAAATGCCACACACTTCAGTACCCACCATCCAAAGCCTCTCGGAGCTCTTGACCACAGGACCGTTCCAGCACAATGTGTCCAGCTACTGGTTTTCCATGTTGTCCAGGAAGTTCTGACAAAGTCAGTCCTGATGGTTTCACAGGGTGCCGTTCCCATCATATGTGTTGCTCTGTGTGTGTGGCACTACTGAAATCAACACTGTATTCTTTGTGGCTTAGTTAGCCATACAGGTCTTTTGGTGTCTTCTCAGTTATTTAGCAGTCTGACACTGATTGTCACTTCAGGCTTGATAAGTAATTATCTTAAGCTCTCTTCCACTCATTAACATGTGTGTTCCCACCACAGGGCCAAGGACCAGCCTCACTAAGTCCTCAGTAGAAACATGCCTGTGACTACTTAGTCACCACTGCATGAGATGATTTTCATCCATTAATACATGTCATATTATTTCCTGGTGTTAATCAGATCATCATGTAGTATGAAGATAAACTTTGTATGGAAAATCAACAGTGTAATTTTTAAGGAATAAGATCATGTTAAGTGAAAGTTTAATTGTTATTTTGTACTTATTTTAAAGCTAACAACATTAGATACTGCCTATCCTGTTTATACAGATTAATTTTATAATTTTCTTAGTTTACTGGAGGTCATTGTTAGTATTTTCTATTTACTATTTAAAATACTTGGCACATCAGCTAGAGTTCCAGCCACTGTGATTTCTGTGCACCCAAAATATGTTTAAAATTGATATCAGTAATAGTGTTCTCTTAAAACTGGTGCAAGTCATCCAAACCTGCTGAATTTGGGTTCTGCTTAATTAGCTGCACTTTAAGGTTTTGCTTAGCTGGTAGTAGAATAAGGAGTGCAGAACTCATGATTTAACACATGAATATACCCCCTAATTGCTGTCCCTGTGCAATGAAAAGTGTTGAAAAAATCTTGTAATCTTTTGAACACTACCATGTGGAGCTGATTGAAATGACATTGGAGTAATCTTTAATTGGCTTAAACCCCACCTAAATGGTTCTTAACTTTACTACCTAGATTCACCCCTTGTGCCTTTCTTCATTAAACTTACAGTTCCTAGCTTTTGGCTGCTTGTCATCACCTTTCTCTTTCTCAGGGTGATATGTATTTTATCCTGTGCTTCTAAGTGGCTTAGTGTTGGATGCAGCACTTTTAAGTTAGTACATTGTCATGTGGATGGTGGTGTTAACATTTGAAGGACATTTTGGTAACAGCCATGTGAGATATCCAGTTTTCCCATGCTGAAATCCACTTTAACTCAAGTTTTTATTCTTATCCATTCTTGATGCTGGTTAAAGAAGAAGAGTAAAATCTCAACTATATAGTTTTCTGAGCTGTCATTGATTCAAAGATAGGAAATACTGCAGGTTGTTCCATTTTTTTCTCTATTTACCGTTCCCAAATATGTTAAAACCACCAATGTCTCCACATTCCTGTTGCGGTACTGTCTGCCAGAATGAAGCACTGACAAGTACTAGAGTTTTCAGAAATGAGCAACCCATGCTCCTTTGTTACAGTTCTCCTTCTGCTGTGTAGACAAGATAAAGTAAATTAACCCAATAGGATACATACAGAGAGTATCCTGATGGTTATTTGCTACCTTCCACCCTCCCCATCACCACCTCTCCCACTCTCCCCCTTCAGGTATCAAAGTTGTGAGGTCATTTTCTCACTTGTCAGGCCAAATCCAGAAGAGAAGATCTTTTCTTTTCTACGATATATGTTCCACTTCTGTTGATGGAGCTTTGTTGCACAGTCAATGTCCTTGGTACCCCATACGGATCTCTGAGCACTTGCAAGCTGAGAAGGATACCTTTGAAGAACAGTGAGGAGCTCTCTTACAGTATGCTCAGATGCAGCTGTATGTGATGAAGCGCTGCTATAAGTCCTTCTGGATATTTGCCAGCCAACTTCAGAGGCCCTGAAATTTGCATCTGGTCTTGGATCTGGAAGGCGTGCAGGCCATCCTGTGGCTCTCTTGCCTCCCTGAAGAATGCTTTCTATCCAAGTTTCAAATGCTGTCAGTGTAAAGGGCTTGTGGGGGATGAAATGCCTTCTCAAATATGTGCATTCGGAAGGTACCGTTACATAGTTAATAGGTAAACCCAGAATTCTTAAAACTTTCACAAGATCAGAATAGTGTACTCTTGTTACAGGTTGAGCTCACCTCAAGTTAGTGTGGTGCATGGTGCAAAAATCAGGTAATTTGTAGCATCTACTGTGTGTGCAGCATTTGGGGGCAGAAGAAAATGCAAAGCAATTCAGGGACACTCAGCTTTCTCTGAAAGCTGAACTGACTGATCTCTTGCTGGCTTGAGCTTAGGGTTTCCTCAGCTCATTGGAAACAGGTTTCCTTGTTTATCTTGCCGCCTTTTTGTGCCTTATTTGTCTCAGTCTTTTTCTTTGAGGAGGAATTATTTGATGGTTTCTGTGGCTCTCAATGGGATTTTAAAACTAGAATCAGGTTATTTGTAGAAACAAATAGAGAAAATTATTTTTAAGAAGCTTGAGAAATTGGTCTCTAAGTGTTATGAATAACCTTGATATCAAAACAAAAGATACATCATGCAGCTTCTAAGATAGCCTTTCTGAAATCTCATCTGTACTGTGCATTTGAAATAGTTCTTTTAAGGATTATCTCCTCCACCCTCATAATTGAAAGTTTATACAGCAGCCGTGGGATTTCAATACGGGCAGTTTGGTGAATGTGACACCTTTAATTCTCTTGATGCCGCAACGCCATGGGAATGAAGATGTATGTTGCTACACCAGATAACTGTGCAAAGACTGTTAATGTTCTGTTGCTGGACAAAACAAATATTCAAAATCACATGTGTTTCTTTGTATTGTTTTGAACCTTCCACCTGAACTGTGGAGAATCGAGATGAGATGATCTTGGTAATTAGACTTATCTGCTTTTAACTTATGCGATGTTGCAGAATGTTAGCTCTAAGTCTGAATGTCCTGGGCTTGGAAATTTAAGCATTTACGTATGATAACTGGCAAGGTCTCTGTGGGGTGGTTAGTTCTGTATTATCGGTATGCATGCTTTCAACCTACCTTTGTTGTAATGCAACTGTTAATCAATAAATATTTATATGGAATTAAATATGGCCCTCGACAATGTCACCTAGTAATGTGCACTTGCATTTGGAACCCTTGAGAGTAACCACAGGTGTTGCCAAGCACATGCTGTACCTGCAAAAGGGAAGATATCCTGTGGAAAAGAAGTCTCAGATTATGGGTGGTTAGGAACTGATGGTTTAAATTGTCATCTAGTGCACACGGGAGTTATGAATAGCTGTAACTGCTCTGTCCTAGCCATGGACTTAGAGGGACGAAGTCTTTATTAATTAGAGCAGTGCAGCAGAGGGCCTCTTCTTTCCCCGAGTAGTGATGTGCATGGTAGTATGCCATTGAAATCTTTTCTCCCAAAAACATAGCTACAAGCTTTAAACTTAATTTAACAAGCATAATATTTTAAAGATTTCCTGGAGGACTCATTTGTTAATGAAGATGTTGCCTCTGGCACATGACGATTTCTGAGAGATGGCTACTGTCAGCTTTGGAGTACGTACTCTGTGCCCATGATTAAGTCTGTCTCTGACACCCTGTTAGCAGTGAGGTGTGAATTCACTGCAGGGTAGATATTATTTGTCTCACCTCAGAAATTACTTATGGTAAATGATTGTGACTCAAGATTGCCTTCAAGAGCCATGGTCTTTTTGCCATGCTTAATGATAGGTTTGAAATCAGATTTTTAGGAAGTTTCCAGCTGGAGCTGAGGGTGGCCCCTGTGAGCAGGGTACAGGCTGAGTGTTGTGTGGCACAGGTTGCTGCCTACTTTCAGCAGCAAGCAGGAACATTTGTTCCTGATGTTCAGTTTCAAAGCTGTTGTGTTCTTGGTGTCACAAAGCTACCCAGCTGTGAGGTTCAGACAACTCTTGTTGGACCAGCTATCAGATTCAAAGATGTGTGTCCTGTCAGCAGAGCAGCTGATTTTGGGAGTGAAACAGTTTTTTAATCCACTGGGTAGAGAACATCACCAGGGCTTTTGCTGCAGACCTGTGTGACTTCACTCCTGTGTCGCTCATCTCTGTTGTGCTACTATATCATTGATAATACAGGTTGACGTTGGTGCTTAGATCCTAGTTTGAGACTGAACTGGAAAATAGCTCAGGAAGGAAATTCAGGGGTACCCCTGAGGGTACCACACCATAGAGGGATGTGGGCTCACCAGTGGGAGGGTATGTGGTGGTGCCTTCATCTGTCCCAGGGCACCTGCACTTACCAAGGGAGACGTGGATGTGTTAATGAACATTGAATTCCCTGAGTGTTGTTAAGTAGAAATCATCATTTCAGGAAGCCCTGAAAAGTGGAAAATAGTCTGTGAATATGAGAATATTAGGGAGGTAGCTAATGCTTATGGTGTATACTTACATACCTTTTCCTGGCACTCTGCTAATGCTCTGTAGGAGATGCAATGCTGCTATGTGCAACCCTACTTTATATTGAGGAAGGAGATATCTAACAAAACTGGAGTTGTTTGTAACAGTTCACACTTCCTGTTAAACTTCATTTTCCTCATGTGATATTTGTTAAATCAAATACCGTGACACCAGCTCTGTATTTTCATCTGAAGTATACCAGTATCCCAGTACCTCCTTAGTGCCTCCCCTCTTTTGTTCAGAAAGACAGTTCTTGGTGTAAAAGATGAAATTCATTTGTTCTCATTGTTAATAAGTACCTAGTTATGTTCAATGACAGGACAATGAATCAGTGCAGCAACACACTTTAATATGCTGAGGCATATTCAAGGAATATGCTGAGGTCTCAGATATGTGATGCTGCAGTTAACTGTGGACCAAGCATGAGTTCCTCACAGGTGTATTGTTTTCTGCTGTCCAGCTCAGTGAAAATTAATTATAGAAGATGTTAAAAGGATCCTTTTTTTTTGCAAGCTACACATGCTGTGATCAGAGACGAATGGGAAAAGGATTTTGGAAAAAATGTTGACTAATTTATCCCTGGTGGGTTTTTACTGCTATGGAGTTAATCACGGGACATATTTATCCTCATAGTGTGATTTCTGTAACAGCACAACATTGCTTATTTGGTGGATAGAGAAGGTTTTATAGCTTAGCTATTACAGTTGTGAGACCCAGCCTGGCTGCAGTGTGAAAGAGATGTGATTTCAGTATGAAATGGTCTCAGACACTGTGCTTTATGAAAGTATTTTAATGTTTTAAAACATCTCTACTTTTGGGATTTGGGAGGAAAAGAGGAATTTTTTTTTACCTAGGTTTCCCTTTCTTTCCTTTTTTCAGAGTGTCCTGGGTTCAGCAGTAGCAGTCATTTTCTCCTTCTTGGTAGCTGGTGCAGCACTGTGTTTTTGATTTTGGGCCTGGGAACAGCGCTGATAACAGCAGTGTTTTCAGTTACTGCTTGGTAATGTTTTGGTCTGATCAAGGACTTTCTGAGTCTCATGCTCTGCCAGGGAGGAGGGGAAGACGAGAGGAAGCAGAGACAGGGCACCTGACCCAAACTGACCAAAGAGGTATTCCATACCACAGCACATCATGTCCAGCATGTAAAACAGAGAACAGAGACCTGGAAGGGTGTGTGTGTGTGCACTGTGTGGTAGGGCTTGGTATCAGGTGAGGGGGGTGCACTGTTGGGGTCTGGCTGGATATACATAGTTGGTGAGCTGTTGTACTCTTTCCTTATATTTCTCTTGTATTATTATTGGTGGTAGCAGTAGTGATTTATGTTATACCTTAGATACTGAACTGCTCTTATCTCAACCTGTGGGAGTTGCATTCTTTCGATTCTCCTTCCCATCCCCCCAGGACTGGGGGAAGAAAGAGGGGAGAGTGAGTGAGCAAAACTGCATGAGGGCCTTAAACCACAATACCATGAATTCCTTACAGCTTTCACAGAGAACCAAGCAGGCTTGCATGACAAATATTGTGTAGCTTCTGAAAATTAAGCTTTTTATTATATATGGATCATATAATGTATGCCAAGACTGTATTTCTGAATCTTATTCGGTGATACCAGTCAGAAGAATAATTTTCAATATCAGTAACCATGGACTGAACGCTTAGTATCAAAACTACTCATGAGATCTCTCCTGCAATGCGTGTATGTCACAAAACATGAATGTTTCTTTAGAGGAAAGGCATTACAAAGACTGTAAAGAGACTGCAGAGCATTATGAACATTATTTAGGGCTTTCAGCCTCTGAGTCATGAGGCAAGATTAGCTGCACAGAAAGAACAGAGTTTTCACAGAACTCCATCCCATCTGGAAAACAGTGTAACAGAATTATGTTGAGAAACTCTTCGATCCTGTAACTAATTCAAAACCATAATTCTTTGATGTTGGCTTGCATTTGAAAAAGTGATTTTAGTAGAAGTTCTGCAAATCTACAAGTACCCCGCTTTTTTCAGTCAGGAAGGAATTGGCCCATTTCAGTGAGGGAGGAATAACTCAAGGAAAAAATGTCTTTTTTCTGTCCTTAAAGTCTTTCAACTCCATAAACCTACTCTGGAGAGCTCGCAGTTTTAAAGGTAAAAGTTTTTGTCTGAAATAGAAGAATGGTTTGGTGCAGTTCAGGAATATTCCCCTACCAAGAAATTCCCTTGCCAGTATTTGTTTTATCGACTCCTTACTGAAGACAGCATTTCCACAACAGTGGTGACCGAAGACATGATTTTTTCTGTTGCTTGATCTAACTGTAAGAATCCTGTACACCAGCATGAAAATAGACATAAATATGTGGAAGAAGTTGAAAAATCCATATTAAAAGGAGACACAATATAAATATGAAGTTTTTTCTATTCTTCATTATTCTCTTTCTTTCCACACTGAAAAGTGATGTCCCCTAATGGCAAAGCTGACAGTTAGGAACTATGCTGGAAGAAACTAAGACAAGTGGTACCTTTTCCTACTGTGGTTATAAGTGCCTAGTGAGACTATAAAGCCACATAAAATCACAGAGAAAATGTAGCATCTGTGAAAACCAGGATTGCTAGAACTAGTTCAGCTTTGTGTGATAACTCCCACTTATTTTTAATTTTACAAATTCTCACTTAACTGGCTAAGCTTTCATGGGCTTTCTGCCAAAATCACCTTCAGTACTACTACTACTATTGCTCTGTGTTTTACCTGCTTCTCTGGTGATGGAGCATGAGACTAAGACAAGAAATCCAACAGATACTTGCACAAAAGAGAAAATTTACAAATTTAGTATATACCCAAAAGTATTTTTATGAGCTGCTGAAATTGGAAGGTAACTTAGATATGATGGAGCAAAGGAATAGGCAGATGAGGGAATGGAAAAGCTGCTAGATATAATTTAGAAGAATGGGCAACACTTGGTTAACTTTAAGGGATTTCAAGTTTGGTGGGATTTATCTGTGTGTTTGTGTTTTTTTTTTTTTTAATTCCATTCAGGGAAGAAGAAAAGTGAAACAAGCTCAGGATCAAAATCAAATAGCATATATGAAGGTGTTGACAAGAGGTCAACTGACCTCTTATTTCTTAAAACAAAATTACTTCTAAGGATCTAAGGAAACATTTATAGGAACCTAGCAAAGCTGAAAAACACACTGACTTCTTTCTTTCTCTCTTCAAGGCATGAGGACATATGATAAAAGCCTTGGCTTGTAGGGTTTTGGTGTCATGCTTCATCAGCTGTACACATCATTCTGTATACCCCTGAGCCATTTCGACAGCATAATTTCTTTTCTAGCACAAAAGTCTCACTGAAACCATAATGGGGGAGATCAAGGTTACAACATCTTTAAATCAAAACCCATGGGCATGGATATGAGTATACTGCATTGTCCTAAGAGCTATGGATGTTGCAAAAAAAGAATAGCATACAATTTTTTGAAAAGTTTGCTTTTAATGAAACACACATTTTTAGAGCTTGATTTAAGGAAAGAGATTGCCAAGTTTTTTCTAGCTGAAAATGTTTATAGATCAGAAGTAATTTTGAGGGTATTAATGAATGTTACAGATTTATTCCACGAGATGAATTTATGCTGATTTCAGATATTAACAATAAAACTGGATAATTAAGAGACTTGGAACAAACCCTATGAATTAACACATCTTCTTGTCACTCTATGATTCACTGCATAAATGTATAAAATTATTAAATCAAAGTAACAGGTGGTGGAAATAAATTGAAAGTACAAACACACCTTTGACCGAAAGTTGTTCAAAAGTGGCAGCATTGTGCTCTTAGGTCCACAGAGCTGAAGTACATCAGAATTAATAATAAACTCTTATACTATTTATGTTACTCTAATGGCTCTAATAGCATGAGATCTATTGAATGTATTAAAACAATCAAAGAGCTCTCTTATCAGTCTTTGCTTATAAAGTAACAATGGGTTTCTTGAGAAAAGTTAGGATTTTATGTACTTTTGAGTTCTGTGAAGAAAAATGTTTCAAGATAAATCTGTTCAAAAATGTTTTGAAATGGTTTCCACTTAGTGCTGTTATCTTAATCTATGTTCTCAGTGCGGACTGAGAAAGTTATTGAATATGATGTCCATTTCAAGTGATAGATGAGTGAAGAATCTCCCTCTCCCTTTACATTCTTCTCTTATGGTCTGCCAACATCTTTCAACATTTTCTTGACTGTAACTCAACAGAAGAGGTGCAGTTCATCTCAGGATGCAAGGGCTTTATAAAATCATGGTGTTAAAACTGTAGGAAAATAGACACTTTCCCCC